>JAJIBD010003599.1:0-131980 GCA_021461705.1 Cryptotis parvus
AAGGGACCATTATGGTAATGATACTTGGGAACGACCATTTTGACATTAAGTGAGTGTTGAGAGTAGGTAAAAAATATACCTGATAACTTTTCAGTATTTCCCATTACAAACCATGAGGCTGAACAGAGGAGAGAGAGAGAGGGGAGAGAGAGAGATAGAGAGAGAGAGAAGAGAGAGAGAGAAAGAGAGAGAGAAGCAGCCAGGGAAGAGGATAAAGGATGGGAGGGAAACTGGGGACACTGGTATTAGGAAATGTATACACTGGTGAAGGAACAGGCGATGGAGCATTGTGTAAGTGAAACTCCATCATAAACAACATTGTAATTACTTATCTCACTGTGATTCATTTAAGTTATGTATATATACATTTTTAAGTCACTTGTATCACTTGTCTTCCCATTGTTCATAGATTTGCTGGAGTGGGCACCAGTAACATCTCTTACCATGTTAAGCTATTTTAGCCCAAGTGCATCTGTCTGCTACAAGAACATGAAGAGTCTTAAACTATTTCTTCAGGTCATGCAAATGAGGTCTATAATTTTTACTGGTTTTTGGCATATCAAATACAACATGGGTAGCTTGCCAGGCTCTTCTATGTGGGTGGTGCACTCTCAGTAGTAGGCTCTCACCTCGTGCATATACTGATGAACAGCAATGGGGAGAGATCGGCTTTTCTCTTTAAGGTGGGGCTCTGAGGAGCCATAGAGTCCGCGTGTTGAGAATGACTGCCCTCATGGTGTGAGAGGGTTCCTCTGACTCTTGCTAGGCTCAGTGGGTTGACAGACCAGCACTAAAAACCTGCCTAGAACTGTATACAGTGTATAAATGTCAAAGATACTGGGAAGGACCGGGTCCTAACTACCTTTGCTGTCTAAGACTGTTGCTTAGCCACTCTGTGCCAGCGCCAGCGCAGCTGTGGGTCTGGACTATCTCTCTTCTGGTTTGTGCTGGCTGAAGTGACTGGGAGCTCACAGGCACACCGCTGAGCATGGAGGTGGAGGAATGGGAGGGGGGAGCCCAAATCTCTACTACAAGTCTAGCCAGTGCTCCCCCACATTGTGAGCAAAACCTAGGAGCTGTGTTTGCTCGCCAGTGGCTGGCTGAGCCATTTACCACCATCTGGAACTCCATGGACTGCTCCATGTGGGGCCAAGCAGTGCAGCTGTGGGTCTGGAATGTCTCTCTTCAGTGTTTCTGCCTGTGGTGGCTGGGAGCTGCAGCCAAGCCCACCAACAGGGAAGTGGAAGAATGGGAGGAGGATCCAAATCCTTGCTCCAATTCCAGCAAGCATGTGCTCCCAAAGTGTAGCGAACCCTAGGCTCTATGTTGGACTCAGCCAGAGGCTTAGTTTTAATTTTATCATTTTTAAAATAATAAAATTAGCAAAAATCTTGTAAAATAATAGCAGAAATGTGTCTTTGGGAGTTTTATTTATAAATTGCAGGAATATAATTTTAAAATATTTGAAAATAATTTGGGATGTTAAGCAGGCAAGTATTTAATGAAATAAGATTCATATGCATCACTTGTCTTCCGTGGTTCATTGATTTGCTTGAGCAGGTGCCAGTAATGTTTCCATTTATTGGGAATGAGGCCATTATTATTACTGTTTTTTGGCTTATCAAATACACCATGGGCAGCTTGCCAGGTTTCTGCATGGTTCTGGGTTCATCCCAGGGATCAAATCTTTTTCAATGTCAGACCATCAACCATCCAGGGACCATGGGATGAAATAAGATTGCTTCTATGTATCTATCCAAGTGATTTTAATGTGTGCATGCTCTAAGTTTCTTCGAAAGTAATATATCAGGAAGGCTATACTAGTCAAATAGTTATCAACAATAAAAAAACCCAAAAGACAGATTGTATAAGTGCGAGAAAAACTATAGAGGAAGAGGCATTTATCTTACATGGCAGCTCAGGTTTGATCCATGACCACTGCATATAGTGCTTTGATCACTGCAAGAGTTGGTCCCTGAGCACAAAGTCAATAGTAATCTGGGATCACAGATGAGTATAGCCCAACTTTCACATCCTACAAATTAAAATACCCTATATATTATCATTAATTAAGGTAATGAATTATTACAAGAAAATAATCAAAGCCAAGTGTTTAATGTTAATTAATGATCAAAAAAACTAGACAGAAATATTCTGTGTTGGATGATTACATATCTTCTAAACTCAAAGTATAGGCCAAATTAACTACATATATGTGCGTATATTTAGTTGTGTTAAAAATATATTGTCATAAAATTTGGATTATCACCTATATCTTGTGGTGGATATAAAGGATCCAGAACTTGAGAATAAAAATGAAGTTAGTCTTCTAGAGTAATATTCTACATTATTTGCACTAAGCTTTTTGTTATTTGATTCATTTCTTTCTCTCTTTTTAATATCAATTAGCTATATATTTTCGCTATATGTAAGTTTTCACTATTTTTCTATTTCAAATAAAAAAATGAAAGAAATGATCGTTAAGCAATAACTTTTACTGATTTGTATCTTTGTGGTCTTTATTTTACAAATTTCATTCTTAAAATGGCATTATAGCTAGATAATTTGACTATTCAGAAATTCTTTTCCCCTAATGAAAAAATTACAATATTTGTAATTGCTTTTTGGTTTTATTTAAGGGAATCAGTAAATGACACCTTTATTTTATATTTTTCCTTTTTTTGGGTCAAATTGGCGTGCTCAGGAAATACTCCTGGCTCTACACAAGGGAATTACTCCTGTGGTGGTCTGGATACTATATGGATTCCAGGATTGAACCAGGGATGGCTGCATGCAAGGCAAAAGCTCTACCCCTGAACTACTGTTCTGACCTGATACCTTTCTCTCCATTGTAATTTGGCTTGATTAAATAATTATTTTAATATATTTATGCTTAATGGAATAAGCTTCCTTTTCAATCTCTTTAGTAATTAAAGGTTTCTGTCTTCCTGTTTTTTTCTTTTTTTCTTCCTCTGTTAACAATTATAATTTTTTTTTTTGCTTTTTTTGGGTCACACCCGGCAATGCTCAGGGGTTACTCCTGGCTCTGCACTCAGGAATTACTCCTGGCGGTGCTCGGTGGACCATATGGGATGCCGGGGGATCGAACCGGGCCTGGTACAGGCCGGCCACGGCAAGGCAAACACCCTACCCGGCTGGGCTATCGCTCCGGACCCAACAATTATAAAATTTTAAAACTCTTAACAATTATAAAATCTTGCCAACGTGATTTTTAAGTTATTTAAATACAAACTTAATTTTCTTGTTTTGTGCCACAATAATTTAGAAAAGTATTTAAAGAGTAAAAGCACTTGTAATATAACATCACACTAAAGAGAAACTGCTAATGTGGATCTTTTAACAATTAGGACTGATATCAGAAGAACACATTTTAAGTGAAGAGTTTGAAGTCACCAGTGTTCAGATATGTATCTTATATAATATACATTGTATGATAAATATTTAATAAATGATTCTGCTTATAGTTAATTTGGTGTGACTCATTGGTAATTAGTAGATAATTCTCAAACTAAATAGGTTACATACTAATTGGTTAAATGTAATCTGACGTAAAGATTTGTAGTTGAAGAAAGCTAACTGAACTGTGAATTTACAATTATTTAAAAGTAATTAACATATTTATTATTCACATCTTAATTCACATATAGTGAAAATCATTTTACACACAAACTACTTTCACTATCACTATCTTCCCATTCATCATCTATTTGCTCAAGTGGGCACCAGTAATATCTCCATATGTTCTGTCTCATGCTAGTAGAGCCCAAGGGCATCTGCTTGCTCCAGGAACATAAAGGGCCTCAGACAATTATATTAGGTGATCAGAATGACCTAATAAAATAGTTACTGGTATTTGGCATATATAATACGACACAGGCAGCTTGCCAGGCTTACCATGTGGGTGGCATACTCTTGTAGTCACCTAAATACAGCATTTATTGATGAACTGCGCTGCCGCTTGTGGTCGCGTGAGCTGGACTGTGATAGGCTCATCTGCTGCTGGGTGGAGTTCTGACGAGAGAGAAATCCAAGGTGGAAGATGGCGGCCCTCATGGAGTAGAGGAGGTCGTCTGGCTTGTTGTGAGGCCCTGCTGGGGTGGCGAGCCAGGGCTAGAACCCGCCATCACTCCCGGGCACCTCATGAGTGGCTGGGCACAGGGAACACAAACTACTATAATTACTAAATTAATTTTAACAATTAATTTCTAATAATTGGCTTAAAATTAGGTGTAACTGTTGCAGGACACCTAAGAGCCTCTGCATCTTCTCTGGATTGCCTCCTGAAGGTCACTTTTGTAGGTAAGGGGGTAGTTTAAATGTGGCAGTTTATCTGACCATGTATTCTGTACTGGCTGGTATAAATATTCTCTCACACTACCACAAGCATCGTGGGACTAGCTAGATCTTACCAGCATATTTGCCTGACCACATTGGATCTCTAAGTAATTAGACCAGAGAGAAATGCTGTTTGCCTCCAAGCAAGCAAGCATGGCTCCCTGATAACTCAAAAGGCAACTAAAATACAAAACTACCGTGAAGTAGACGAGACTCTTGTGAAGGCTTAGAGAAATATTTAACTGGCATTAGTATAGTCTTTGGTACAGAGGCATGCCATCTCAGAAACCCTCTTCTCTACCCTATAAAGCCATTTCCAGACTCAAATCTTGGCTCAAACCATTAGCATTTAAAAGTGCCTAGGTGAGGTGCTGGGAGAAATTACCTGAGGGCATTTGAGCCTCCCTGCCAGGGGAAGTTACATTTAGCTTATAGCTCCTCCCAGCTCTGCTAGGGAGGCTTTGAATCAGCTCTGGGTTCTTGTAAACTGCAAGAAGGCCTCCTGAAGCTGCCACACTTCTATAGAGCTATTATCCTGTTTTCATCTCTAGATAGCCCAGCCCAGAATGGAGCAGGCTGGGAAGTTTGGGTGGATTTCTAGCTATAAAATAAGCTGCAATGGGGCTGCAGTGATAGTCCAGCGGGTAGGGTATTTGCCTTGCATGTGGCCAGCCCCGTGCCTGCCTGGGTTCGATACCCAGCATCCCGTATGGTCCCCTGACCAGCACCAGGATTGATTCCTGAGTCCAGAGCCAGGAGAAACCCCTGAGCATTGCCGGGTGTGACCCCAAAAGAAATAAAATAAAATAAGCTGAAAAAAGAAAGAAGCTATCTTTTGCCATTTCGGCTTCCCTTGGCATTTTGCTTCTCCATCCTCTCCATTTCTGTGGGGCCTCAGCACATGGTGGCAGCCATCTTGGCCTACATGTGGCTGGAGGCTAGCTGGGAACCCAGAGTCTGGAGTTTTTTCCCTGCTCTTGGATTATATATTGGAACCTTTGTTAATAAAGCCCTTTTAAAACTGCTTTAGATTCCTGAGTTTTCATCAATTCCCTGCCGGCTTTGGAGGTAGCAGGGAGCTCACTTCCCGGTACTGCTGGGGACCCTAGCGGGTTCCCAACATGTATAAAACCTTATTTTCTATTTTTAACTAATTTTAACCTGATTTTATTATCATTTTAACTGATTTTATTATCATTAATATGATTGACTTATAAAAGTGTAAATATTCATGTTTTAAGGTTTTCTATTCAACATCATGTTTAGTAAGTAACAGTGTGATTATTTCTCTCCACCACAGTCCTAGAACCCACTTATATTATTTCTGCAATAAAATCTGAGGTGGCTTTTTAGTCATCAAAAGCTAATTAATGTAAGCTCCATATCGGCAACAGTTCTGCTGTTGCAATAGTATGGACAGTTGAAAACGTTGGCAATCATCAACCATACTCTCTGCCATATTCAACAGTTTGCTTTCTACATTTCCTTGGAGAAACACAAAGAAGCACAGGTGGGGTAGTTTTATGAGCCAAGCCTGGAGAAGTTGCCAGTCATTTTCACACATATTTCATTGCTTGCAACATAGCAAGCTGGCATACTTAACTGCCAAAGAATAGGTTCAATTTATTTAGCTATGTTCTATTTCATGTACAAATATTGCTCTAATTTGAGATGAAGGAAAATTAACTGTTTTCGGGTAAGAAATCACCTTGAAAGACCAGTAGTGCACATTGATTTAGACATGGCTATGGTAATGGTATCATAATATTCTTCAGAAGCCATTCACTCCCATGAGTTCAGTTAATACTGAATTGTTAAATTAAAAAAATCATGCAACTTCTTACTTAGTATTTGTTTTTTTTTTTGTGGGGAGGGGCAGATGTTTGTTTTCGTTTTGTTTTTGATCGCAGCTAACTGTCCTCAAGACTTATTCCTGTGGCTTCAGGGAACTGGGACTGCATATGGTGCTGGATATAGAACCTGATCAAGCTATGCCATGCAAAACAAGCATCTTATCCATAAAAACATCTTATCCGTAAAAACTGTTTAATCCTAATTCTTATTGTAAATTATCACTTACATAATTCTGGTTTACTTTATTCTGAAACCCATTCATGTTTGCTTACCCCAGGATCTAAAAATCCATCTTTCTCTCTCTATTATCTGAGTATTCACATGCCTGAAATATTTTTCTTCCTCATCACACTTATCTAATTTTCTCCTTCAAACTTGTGTTAAAAATAACTATTAAAATAAAGTTAGATAAACTAGAGCAGTGCTTGTGGGCCATAGTATCATTCAGTAATACTTGGTCTCCCTCAAATTGCCACCCCCCCCACAATCAGCACTGTATTATAGTGACACTTGGTTTTCTGATACTTGGGGCCATAAGGGCCACACCCAGTGTTACACAAAGGACATGAATGTGTGGATCAAACCCAATGCTTCAAAGATGCAAAGTATGTGCTCCGGTGTTAATGCTGGATCACAAAATGAACAACACACATAGCATCATTTCTTTTTGTGTTAAAAACATCTACAATCTAGACTCTAAGTAACACCAATTATGTTATATAATATTGGTAATATTATTATTATTATAATGATATCAATATTATACACCGGATTTTTAGGCCTTCATTGTGTAACTCACAAGTTCCCACACTTACTTAATCTAATGATCCATTTTCAAAAAAATAAAGTCACTCAATGTGCTTTCTTGGAAATCTACAATCTTTACATGAACAAACACAAAGTACCCTCAGTTATTCCTGAATTTATCACCATACACCCACCACCTCCAATGGTTTTTGCCAGCACTGCACAGGGGTTGTAGCACAATTCAAAGATTCAACCAACAGCTGTAGTTCTCACATTTCAAGTCCTTTGCAATCACCAATTTAGCATCTGTTTCTGATGTAGGTGGGCCTCATGGGTGGCTTATGTGATTCAGGAAGGAGAGAGAGATGAGCACTTTCTCCCTAGCCACCTCTACTGGCGGGGACCTGCTAGACAGGCTAAGGACTGATAAAAGGCAAGTCAGTAATAACCTTGGCCAGGGTTTCCTCAGGGTTCTTGTCTTCCTTGCAGAGAAAAGGATATTCAGGAGTAGATGAGAGGGAAGTAGAACAGATTTTATTATGGAGGTTTTAGGAAGGGGAAGGAAGAGGAAAAGTGAGAGAGAGAGTGTTGGAGAGTGCTGACACTTCCCGACAGTGTCAGGAAGCGAGATCCCTTCTACCTCCGAGCCGGAGGGGAATGGATGAAGACTCAGGAATCCGATGCAGTTTTAAAAGGGCTTTACTATAACAGGTTCCAATATACAATCCAAGAGCAAGGAAAACCTCCAGACTCTGGGTTCCCAGCTAGGCCCCAGCCAGGTGTAGGCCAAGATGGCTGCCACCACGTGTTGAGGCCCAACAGAGAATGGAGAGGGACGGAGAAGCAATACACCAAGGGGAAGCCAAAATGGCAAAAGGGGGAAAAAAGAGAGAGATTCTTACTTCTTACAGCTTATTTTATAGCTTGAAATCTGCCCAAACTCCCCAGCTCAGCCCACTCTGGGCTGGGCTATCTAGAGATGAAAACAGGAAAATAGCTTTATAGAAAATGCTAAGCAACTTCAGGAGACCATCAATGACCCAGAGCTAATTAAAAGCTTTCTAGCAGAGCTGGGAGAAGCAATAAGCTAAATGTAACTTCCCCTGGCAGGGAGGCTCAAATGCCCTCAAGTAATTTCTCCCAGCACCTCACCTAATGTCTTAAGCCAATTTCTGCCTGGAATTGCCTTTATAGGGTAGAGAAGGGGGTTTCTGAGATGGCATGTCTCTGTACCAAAGACTTATACTAATGCCAGTTAAATATTTCTCCAAGCCTTCACAAGAGTCTCGTCTACTTCACAGTAGTTTTGTATTTTAGTTGCCTTTGAGTTATCAGGGAGTCATGCTTACTTGCTTGGAGGCAAACAGCATTTCTCTCTGGTCTAATTACTTAGAGATCCAACGTGCCCAGGCAAATATGCTGGTAAGATCTAGCTAGTCCCATGATGCTTGTGGTAGCGTGAGAGAATATTTATACCATCCAGTACAGAATACATGGTCAGATAAGACTGCCACATTCAGACTACCCCCCTATCTATGAAGTGACCTGCAGGAGGCAATCCAGGGCAGATTCAGAGGTGAAGGCTTTTAGGTGTCCTGAAACAAGAGCGAGAGAGGGTACACATCTCAAGAGGGAAGATGCGGGCACCACATGTGCTCGGGCACCACATGTGCTTGGCCACTTAGGCTCAAGCAGCACAAGGGCTCAGGCAGCACATGTGTACAGTCCTTTGGCAGGACGGCTTTATAGATTTCTTCCCAAGCTACTCCCTTATGGGCTTCAACCTAGGTTAAGGCCCTTTGCTAGGGCTGCTGCCAAGGGGAGTAGACTTTGGAAGTGGTCTTTGAAAATCTCCTTTTCTTGACCCTGTTCCTGCTGGATCTTCTGTCCTGGAATGTTGCTTGATTAAGGTCTGGGCAGAGAAAGGTTGATGCAGCCTCGTCAGGGTCTATTGATGAAGGTCTTATCAAGTCTTGGTGCCTGGTTCCAAAAGATGGCTATGAACAGTCTCAGGGCAAGAATTCATTGTCATGTGGGCCCCACCTATCTGCCTGCCTACATCATTTCTATGAGTTTGTTTTATAGATTACACCTTAAGTGATATCATGAGTATTTTTCCCCTTGACGTTTCTCATTTAAATTATCATTATAGAGTCCAAGCACACTGCAGTGGTTTGATTTTTTTCAGATGGTTTAATAATTTTTTAGAGACAACATATATTACATTTTAATATAAATATGCAATATGCATATTTATATTTGCATAACATCTTCATTCATTGATCCACTTATGATGACTTCAGTAATTTCATCTTTTTATTCTTTGACTGTTGTCATGATGTTATAATAAATTTGGGCATATAGATATCTTTTAATATTCTAATATTTCCCTTACACATATGCTCAGAAGTGGGATTGCTGAGGGATATCCTATTTTCACTTTAGTGTAACCTCTATACTGTTTGTGTTGGATTAAACCCTACTTGTTAATCATGGACTTTTGCATAGCTGATGAGAGATTGTTTTTCTCCCTCCTATAGGTCTTTTACATATGTTAAGGCTAAGGGATTTGTTTTCATATAAACACAAAAGGAGAGTGGGGGCAATTCAATTTTGGTTTAGTTTACTCTGAATTCTCACAAACATGGGGCAGAGCTGCTACTGGCTCTCCCTGTGCCCAGCCGCTCATGAGGTGCCGGGAGGGATGGCAGTTTCTAGTCCTGGCCTGCCACCCCAGCAGAGCCTGGCAACAAGCCAGACAACCCCCCACTCCATTTGGGTCCTCATTTTCCACATCGGACTTCCCCTTGTCAGAACTCCACCCGGCAGACCAGCCTACCACAGCGCAGCTCATAGAGATCCACCCTGCAGCAGTCCTTTTTAAATCTGGCCCAGGTATGCTGATCCAGAGACTCACAGACATGGGGGCAGAGCAGCAAGCGGCCACGCGATTCATCAATAAATGTTGGATTTAGAAATGACTACAAGAGTATGCTACCCGCACGGCAGAGCCTGGCAAGCTACCCATGTCGTATTTGATATGCCAAATACCGTAACAATTATAGACCTCATTCCCATGACCTGATGGAATGGTTTGAGGCTCTTTATGTTCCTGGACCAAGTAGGTACCATTGGGCTCTACTTGAGTGAGACAGGACATATGGAGATGTTCCTTGTGCCCACTTGAGCAAATCGATGATGAACGGGAAGACAGTGATACAGTGATACTCTGAATTAGTTGCTCCTGGACATCTCCTCATATTTTCTAACTAATACATCTATTGCCCTTAGATTGATCTAATTCCATTAACCCCTATAGAGGTCTTCTACAAGTAACTTGATAGTACCAGGAAGAGTCCACCCTTGCTAAAAAAATTTGAAAACTTTTAGACTAGCCTTGCTCTGACCCAAAGTTTAGATAGAGCAAAGTTAGAATCAGCTTTTTTCTGACCTAAGATAAGCCATTAATGACCTTGCATTTGCCATGGGAATAGAACAATTAAGACTGTTTGTTATAAGAGATCGGACGTAAGGGGGTGGAGATGATTAGTCTGGCTAAGGGAACATAGTTTGATGACATGATCTCTCCATGAAAGATCTCCCTACATAGTTAATCTTGGGTGTAATTTTATATGCCTGACTCTCTTACTGTATTTATACAAGAAAACTAGAAATATTAGGAGAGAGGGAAAAGTAGTGTTCTTCATTTGCATCACATTAATTCTTGGGAAGCAGTGCTGTGTCCCCTCTGGAGTTTTGCCACTGGTTTCTACTTCCGGCTATGCCCTGCCCCCAAGCCTGGTCATCAGGGTTTATCTCCGGCAGTTTGGGGGGTTTGGTGTGTGAAATCATCGGTAAGTGTGGTGTGGTAGAGTGTGTCTAGTGGTTAGTGTGGAGTGAAGTTGGAAGACGTAAAGCTTTGAATTTTCTAAACTGGCCCATGGTTCTTTGTTCATCAGCCAATGGGGACTGTAATTTGCCTGAACATGATCAGGGTGTCTGACATACCCCAGTACTATTGGGAACCCCAAACAGTCGCACCAGTTTTACATAGTTGTTATATAAAATTTTATTTTTAATAACAATGTCCCATACTTCCTATTCTCTGCATCATGATTAAGTTTTTATTTCTTATATTTTTTGATAATAGTGATATTAACATGATAAATAAAGACTCAAATAAACAGATGCAACTAGTGTCACCTGCCCCTCAGGGTGTTGCAGGTGTGGCTGTGGTGCCCGACTGTGTTGGCAGGTGGCATACAGAAGATAGGCTTGTCTACACCCCCCAGGGCTCTGCCCTGTGGGCCCTGGATGGTGGATGGTCTGACATAGGAAGAACAGTGTGCAGCCACGCAAGAGGCTTAGATAGCAAAGTAGGCTAGGACCAGGTCCTTCCCAGGATCTTTCACATCTGTACACCATAATGATCATTGTAGTTGTAACAAACTGGGGATGTTGATGGGGAATGAGAAACTATAATGTCACATTAGAAATCACTACTGAATATACAGATAGATAATTGCATCATAAACCATAAGGCAAGTCACAAGGTGTAGGAGGAGAGAGAAATACAGAGACAGAAATAGAGTTAGAGAGAAAGATGAGAGACACAGACAGATGGGGGGTGAACTGCCATCTGGCTTTCCCTAGCTCAACTGACCATGAGGCTCCCAGGAGGAAAGATGGGTTTTGAGAGTGGGCCCATCACCTCTGTAGGGCCTTGGAAGCAGCCAGATGGGACTTGCTCACCATAGTAGCCACCATTATCACAGTCAGGACCACAAGACTCATCTGAACTCACACAAGAGAGACACTGATCTCAAGACCAGCTCAGAGCAGCCAAGTTCGAGCCCAGGTAAGCGGTTCTCAAAGGTGGAAATCACTGGGTATTCCTGGAGATGGAGCTGGGGTCTCCATACCCTTCTCTGACCTGTCCCAGAGGCCTGCTGGCCCCATCCACAAACTGCCTCAGTGTTCTCGGCCATGATGCAGAGACTCAGATACACATGGGAGATCTGCCATCTGGCTCTCCCCTAGCTCAGCAGACCATGAGGCTCCCAGGAGGCAAGATGGGTTTTTGGGAGTGGGCCCATCACCTCTGTAGGTTGTCGGAAGCAGCTGGATGGGACTCACTCACAGTATTAGCCAAAATTTTAGTGGCCTGGGCCCGGTACATCTAACTAGTTGAACCAGTCATGTTCTAGAATATATTGCAACCTACATGTGTAAGAAAGGGAAGCAAGAAAGAGAGAGAAAGAGAGAAAGGAGATGAGAACCTGCCATGGAGGCTGGCTGAGGGAAGGGGAAGAGAGGTGGGGACATTGGTGATGGGAGATGGGCAGGGGTAGAGGGATCAGGGTTGGAACACTGTAGAATCAAAAATTCAAACATGAACATCTTGTGATTGTATATCTAACAGTGGTATAATAAAATATTTAAAAAATTAAAAAATAAACAGATGCAACTAAATAATATTAATATGCATTTGTGAAAATAACATTGGTAAACTGAATTCAAACTCACAATGAAAGTAATATGATCAAGGGATTTATCTCTGAGTTGCATAGGTTGAGTTTAATGAAATTTGATTTGTGATACACTATTACAAATACAATGAAACAAAATGAGCATTTTATTTATTTTTATTTTTTATTATTTTTTAATTTTTTATTTTTACAATTACAAAGATATACAATTAAAAAGTTCATATTTGGGTTTTGGTCATACAGTGTTCCAGCACCCATCCCGCCACCAGTGCCCATCTCCCACCACCAACGTCCCCGGTTCCTTACCCCTCCCCCAGCCCTGTTCCATGGCAGGTTCTTTATTTCTTACCATTTCTCTTTCTCTTTTCCTTCCCCTCCAGACTATGGATTAGAGAACATACATTAAAGGGTTGTCATTTGTATCTTTTTGCCTCTATTAAATACTCAGTTCTAGGTTGGCATTAGAACCCTCGACAATTGTTAGCACACTATTCCATTTTCTGTCTTACCTAGCCTCTCACTCCCACACATTTGTGATAATTTCCACCTTTGACAAGACCTACTGATACATGTTTCACTTGATTTTGGATATTGGTATCATAATATGTACATATATATTTATGTTATGCAGATAAATGCAGTCATTCTGTATCTGTCTCTCTCCTTCTGGCTAATTTCTCTCAACATAATCTCTCCATGTCCATCCATTTATAGGCAAATTTTATAACTTCATTTTTCCTAACAGCTGCATAGTATTCCATTGTGTAGATGTACCAAAGCTTCTTTATCCAGTCATCGATTTTTGGGCACTCTGGTTGCTTCCAGATTCTGGCTATTGTGAATAATGCTGCTATGAACATAAAAGTAGGGATGGTGTTTCTGCTGCGTATTTTTGGCTTCCCAGAGTAGATTCCCAGGAGTGGTATGGCTGGGTCAAATGGGAGTTCAATTTCTAGTCTTTGGAGGAAAGTCCATATTGTTTTCCAGAAAGGCTGTACCACCCGGCATTCCCACCAACAATGGATGAGTGTCCCCTTTTCCCCACATCCACGCCAGCACTTGTTGTTCTTGCTCTTTTGAATATGTGCCAGTCTCTGGGTGTAAAGTGGTATCTCTTTGTTGTTTTGATTTGCATCTCTCTGACGATTAGTGATGATGCACATTTTTTATATGTTTTTTGGCCATTTGAATTTCTTCCTTGCGTTTGAAAATGAATTTTCTGTTCATTTCTTCTCCCCATTTTTTGATGGGGTTGTTTGTTTTCTTCTTGTAAAGTTCTACCAGTGCCTGATATATCCTGGATATTAACCCCTTATCAGATGGGTATTGGGTGAATATTCTTTCCCATTCTGTGGACTGCTTTTGTATCTTAGTCACTGTTTCTTTTGAGGTGCAGAAGCTTTTTAGTTTCATGTACTCCCATATGTTTATCTTTTCTTCTAGTTGCTTTGTTAGTGATGTTTCACCTTTGAAGATGCCTTTAGCTTCAATGTCGTGGAGGGTTTTTCCTATATTTTCTTCAATGTACTTTATGGATTCAAGTCTGATATTGAGATCTTTAATCCATTTTGATCTGATTTTTGTGCATGGTGTTAGACACAAGTCCAAATTCATTTTTTTACATGTCGCTGCCCAGTTTTCCCAACACCACTTGTTGAAGAGGCTTTCCTTACTCCATTTTGGACTCTTTGCACCTTTATCAAAGATTAAATGATCATGTGTTTGAGGTTGGGTGTCAGGATACTCAATTCTATTCCATAGGCCCACAGGTCTGTTTTTATTCCAATACCATGCTGTTTTAATTACTACTGCCTTGTAGTATATCTTCTTAAAATAAATTTTTTAAAAGTTTTGTTTTTCACCTCCATATGATAAAACTCATTAAAAATTCTATAACTATAGCAATGTGATGAAATAGTATAAGATGGCATCAATGACATAAACTATAGTTCAAGATCATCAAAAATTGTATCCCCAAATTTTTATTAATATTTTAAAGGAATTTTTCTTTCCTGTTTTGGTTTTTAGATCATTTCCAGTGGAGCTCAGGCTTACTCCTTGCTCTGCATTCTAGGGTCTCTCCTGGAAGGGCTGCCATAAAACATATGGTATGCTGTTGATTGAGCTGGGCAAGCACTCACCTTGCACATACCTGACCCACTGCACTATATTAATCAGCTCCCAAGAAAATTTTCACAGGAATAGGAAACATCTCAAATTTTGACTTAAAAGCTCTTTTTTAGGATTGAGGAGATAGCTTAAAGAACCTAGGTAGGTGCTAGATTCCAGATGTGATCCCTTGCCAAATGATCCCAGAGCACTCACAGTGGTTAAGCAGGGACACCTGCATACTGATAGATAGCCATGGTAGTCTCAAACACTGTTGAATGAGAGCAGTACCAAACAACAGGCATGAGCTCTGAGCTGTTAGGCTTACATGCCTGGTATGGGTACTAACAGAAATGATTCCATGATGATGAACGCAGCTTAGGTGTTCCTAATTCAAAATAAAGCCCTAGTGGAGTCAGGAAGAAAGTATTGGGGGTTACAGTGTGTTTTGTGAATGGGCTTACTTGGACTCAATATCCAGCACATTATGGTCTCCTAATAGCCAGCGATTCTGAACCTGAGTTCCTGAACACACAGGGATGATCCTTGTGGTATCTGGTACCTGCATCATCTGAACTGCACCACATTTTCATGGTCTAGCACTGAACTGACAGCCAGGTGGACCAACTATTGCCAGGAGTGGCTCTGGAGTCACAGGCAATCACCTGGGGAAAGAAAAAAAAAAGAGAACTATCCAAAGATAACCCAAGAAAGAGTAAAGCAAGAGCACTTCACTCTTCAAACAATAAGGCTAAAGTTATCTAAACAGTATAGCCCTGGAATAAACATAGACACAAAGCCTTATAAAAGAGTATCACACTGTATCACTGTCTTCCCATTGTTCATTAATTTGCTCGAGTGGACACCAGTAACATCTCCATATGTCCTGTCTCAAGCAAGTATAAACCAAGGGCATCTACTTGCTCCAGGGAGTAGGTCCCAGAAATATTAAAAGAGTAGGTCACAGAAATATTTATTCCACTGAATTGTACAAGGAATCTAAGAATGTTCTGGAAGTTAATTAAAATATTTGGCTTACAAGCATAATGCCAGAGTAGAACTGAGCATTGAATGTAGGAAAAGGGATTTACATGATAACCCCTAAATGTATTCATGGCAAGTCACTATGTGTAAGAGAAGGGAGGACAGAAAGAGAGAGAGAGAGAGAGAGAGAGAGAGAGAGAGAGAGAGAGAGAGGCAAAAGTGTCTGCTATAATAGGCAGACTGGGAAGGGGAGGAGGGAATCTGGAGACATTGGTTCTGGAAAAGTGCACTAGTGGAAGGATGGGTGGAAGAAAATTTATATAGGGCTTAATACAAAAATATTGTATGATTGAAACCCAATCATGAACAACTTTGTAAATGTCTATCTCATGGTGTAATAAAATAAATAAATAAGTAAATAAATAAATAATAAATAAATAGAATAAATAAATAACTTGTATCACTTGTGCTCCCATTGTTCATCAATTTGCTCCAGCGGGCACCAGTAAAATCTCCATATGTCCTGTAACATGCTAGTGTAGCCCAGGGAATCTGCTCACTCCAGTAACATAAAGAGTCTAAAACCATTCCATCAGGTCATGAGAATGAGGTCTATAATTGTTATTGATATTTGGCATATCAAATACAACATGGGTAGCTTGCCAGGCTCTGCTGTGGGGGTGGGATGCTCTTTAGTCACATCTTGCTGCTTGTGAGGCGCCCGGGAGGCATGGCGGGTTCTAGCCCTGGCCTGCCACCCCAGCTGAGCCTCACAACAAGCCAGACCACCCTCCCCCACTCCATGGGGCCCACCATTTTCCACATCCGGACTTCCCTCTACTCACAACTCCACCCAGCAGAACAGACTATCACAGCCTGGATCATCGACAGCCACCCTGCAGCAGTTTTTTTTTTTCAATCTGGCCCAGGTATGCTGAACCAGAGACTCTCAGACATGGGGCAGAGCTGCTACTTGCTCTCCCTGTGCCAAGTCGCTCATGAGGTGCCCGGGAGGCATGGTGGGTTCCAGCCCTGTCCTACCACCCCAGCTGAGCCTCACAACAAGCCAGACCACCCTCCCCCACTCCATGGGGCCCGCCATTTTCCACATCCAGACTTCCCTCTCCTCACAACTCCACCCAGCATACCAGAGTATCACAGCCCGGCCTCTGCTGCCGCTAGTGGCTGGGCAGTTTATCAATCAATGCTTTATTTAGAGGTGACTACAACAGCATGCCACCCATATGGCAAGCCTGGCAAGCTGCTCGTGTAGTTTTTGATATGCCAAATACCAGTAACGTTTATATTAGGTCATTCCGTGACCTAATATGATTTTTTGAGGCTCTTTATGTTCCTGGAGCTGGCGGATGCCTTTGGGTTCTACTAGCATGAGACGGGACATATGGAGATATTACTGGTGCCCTCTCTAGCAAATAGATGATTAACAGGAAGAGAGTGATAGTGATGACCGCAAAGCAGCAGCATGAGCCAGGCCTGTGCTCAGCTTTTCTGCTGGGTAGAGCTCTGAGGAGTGGGGAGTCCGGATGTGGAAAATGGCAGCCCTCATGGTGTGGGAGTTCCTCTGACTTCTGTGGGGCTCTGCTGGGCTGGTGGGCCACGGCTAGAACCTGCCTTCCCTCCCAGGCACCTCGTGATCAACTGGGCACAGGGTGAGCTATTAGCAGTTCTGCCTCATGTATGTGAGTTTCTGGATCAGCCATGCCTGGGCTGTGCTTGAAAAAGACTACTGTAGGGTGGGTCATGAGGTGCCTGGGAGGGAAGGCTGGTTCTAGCCTTGGATAATCCCCCAACAGAGCCCCGCAAGAAGGCAGAGGAACCCCCACACCATGAGGGCCGCCATTTCCACATCCAGACTCCCCATTTGTCAGAGCTCCACCCAACAGAAGAGCTGATCACAAATAAATACATAAATAACTCACTTGTATCATGTGTCTTCCTGTTGTTCATAAATTTGCTCTAGCGGGCACCAGTAACAACTCCATCTGACCTGTTGTGTGCCAGTGTAGCCCAAGGGCATTTGCTCCTTCCGGGAACACAAAGAGCCTCAAACCATTTTTTCAGGTCATAGGAATGAGATCAATAATTGTTACTGGTTTTTGCTTATCAAATATGACACAGGTAACTTACCAGGCTCTGACATGCAGGTCGTATACGTTCGGTAGTAGGCTCTCAGTTTGTGCATTTACTGATGAACCGGGAGAGAGCAAGAGGGGGAGATCGACTTTTCTCTTTGGTGGAACTCTGATAAGCTGTGGAGTCTGTATTTTGAAAATGGCTGCCCTCCTGGTGTGAGGTTCCTCTACCTTTTTGCGAGGCTCTATTAGGATGGCTGGCAGGGCTAGAACCCTCCCTCCCTCCCTGATGCCTCATAATCAGCTAAGCACAGGGAGAACTTCCCCATGTGTCTGAGTCCAAGTTTTATTTGACTAGTTTAGTCAACTCAGACTCGGACTCAAATTTCTAAATATGCAAAAATTAGAAGTAATAAATAAAGTAGATATTAATTTTTGCTTTTCAGAATTAACCACTATATTTGTATTATACCCAAGCAAAATAAAATAGGTCAATAATAGTAATGGCATATGAATTCATTATGAAAATTCTGGGATATTATATGGATTCTCTATATTTATGTATTCCCCATGTTTTTAATTGATAAAAATACTTTGAACAATATATTGAGTTACTACATCAATTTTTGTTATAATAATGGTTTATTTCAATTTACACAATTTACTAATTGTGATAACTTTGGGAAGAAGTGCCACGTTTAGAAACAAAATTTTCTTTTTTCATATTAATGTAGAGTAACAGAAATTAAATTTGTACTGCTTTTTAGAATTGTGAGTCAAACATTTTACTGGAATGGTGAGTCAAACATTTTGTGAGTCAAACATTTTACCTCCTTTGTGAGCTGTTTTATAGATTCACCATCAGAATCTCACCTTTCTACAAGGAAGTGATCGTTGATGTCAAAAGAGTGGGATGGCAGGGTGATACAATATCAACGAAACTTTTTAGCGCCACCCTCGAGAACATCATGTGAGAATTAGACTGGGAAGGAATGGGAGTGAAGCTAGACAGTCGGCAACTACACCACCTCCACTTCGGGATGACATTGTTCTGATAACACCAAACATTACCCAAGAGGCACAAATGCTGGCTGACTTTGATTGAGAATGTGGAAAGATAGGTCTATAGCTGAATCTCAAAAAACTATGTTCATGAAAAATGAATAGTTCCAGAGACCCTTTCACTCTCAATGGAACAAACATCTCTGAATGTAGCAGTTATGTGTATCTAGGTCAAGAACTGAACCTGATGAACGACCTTATATCTGAACTGTGCATGAGGAAGAGAGCAGTGTGGAATGACTTCAAGAGCATCGAAGAAATAGCTAAAAGGACAAAAACCTCCAGCTCCTGGCACATCTCTTCGATTCCACCATTCTCGCTGCATCAACATAAGCCTCAGAGACCTGGGCCCTACAAAAGCAGGATGAGAATACTACTTGGGTCTCCCAAAGAGGAATTGAAAGGGCAATGTTTAGACTATCATGCCTCACTCAAGTGAGAGAAGGAATCCAGAGTCAGGGATACTGTTTCATTTGCCAAGGCATTGAAAATGCGATGGACTGGACATGCAATGCGATTTTTTGATAAATGCTGGACTAGAGCCATTACCAACTGGATCCACGGGACATCAAAAGATCACTGGCTGCCCACCTACAAGATGGTGTGATTTCTTTGTCAAGACCCTGAACAAATGATTTGAGGGTCATCGTATTCCTGAAGCAAGAAGATGCTATTGGGCTACAGTGGCTCGTAATTGGGTCAAATGGAAATAATACCGGTGCCTGCTCAAGCAAATCGATGAATAATGGGATGTCAAATGATCAAGTGATCAAGTGAATCAACACATTTTAATGCCTAATTTCTAATGTGTTTAGAATTAAAGTCTTCTTAAAATTTTACTATCCTTGTGAAATCTTACTTAAAATATACATTTAGGTTTTTGTAAGGGTCTGAAAAGTAGTGGTAGATATAAAATCCTTAAGGAAAAAAGAATATACTTCTTTCGAAGAAAGACTTGAGAAATAACATTTCTAGATATTCTTTTCCATGGAATATTTTCTAAGATTCTTTTATTTTTTAATACCATGAAAGCCTTTAATACTGTTAGTTTTTCAAGTATATGATGAATAAAATGTTGCCTGACATAGGACTTTTTATTTTCTAATACCTTTAAATTTATTGATAACTTATTCCACCTTGCTGAGGCAGGCTGAAACTTTTTATATCAGTGTGTCTGTGTCTACATACAGATTGATTGATATATAATAATTTCACTTTATTTCACTGCATAATGTTCATATCCAGGATTTTTAGTCCAAAATTATGCTATATTCCTTAAGCATGATTTGTTACAGGATATATTTGTGTTAACCATGCCTCTTAATGGTAAATTGAGCATCAGCATATTCAGCAGTGACATAAAGAAACACATTTCTACATATGCATTGTCACTAGATCACTAGACCACTAGACATCCCGTTGTTCATCGATTTCCTCCAGTAACATTTCCATTTGACTCTATCACATTCCAATGCAGCCCAATGGCATCTGGTTGTTTCTGGAATATGAAGAGTCTCAAACAGTTCCTTGAGTGTCTTGCAGAAGAAGTCTGACCATCTTGTAGGTGGGCGCCAGCGTGATCTTTGGCGTCCTGTGTGATTCAGTTGGTAACAGCTCTAGTCCAGCGGTCTTCTCCAAATTGCATCACATGTCCAGCCCATTTGATTTCTGATGCCTTGACAAACGAGACAGCATCCTTGACTCTGTAACAGCGATGGAGTCAGAACTCCCGATTCCTTCTCTCACTTGAGTGAGGAGTGATAGTCCGAGCATGGCTCTTTCGATTCCTCTTGAGGAGACATGAAAGGCATTATCATCCTGCTTTTGTAGGGCCCAGGTATCTGAGGCGTGTGTTAATGCAGGGAGAATGGTGGAGTCGAAGAGATGTGCCCAGAGCCGGAGGTTCTTTGCCTTTTTTTGCTCTTTCTTTGATTCTTTTGAAGGATTTCATGCTGCTCGCTTCTTCCTGTGCAGCTCAGGTTTTAGGTCCTTCATCATGTTGACTTCTCGCCCTAGGTACACATAACTGCATGCAGAGATGTTTCTTCCATTGAGAGTGAATGGGGCCTCTGGAACAAATTCATTTTTCATGAACATATTTTTTTTGAGATTCAGCTGTAGATCTATCTTTCCACATTCTTGGTTGAAGTCAGCTAGCATTTGTACAACTTGGCTAATGTTTGATGTTATTAGAATGATGTCATCAGCAAAACAAAGGTGGTGTAGTTGCCAACCGTCTATCTTCACTCCTATTCCTTCCCATTCTAATTGTAGCATGATGTTCTCGAGGGTTGGCGCTGAATAGTTTTGGTGAAATGGTATCACCCTGCTGAACCCTTACTTGACATCAATGATCACTTCCTTGTAGAATGGTGATATACTGGTGGTGAAGCCATAATAGAGCTCACGAAGGATCTTGATGTATTGGGTTTGAACACACTGTTTGGCTAGGGCTTCGATAACAGTTTCAGTCTCAACAGAATCAATGACTTTCTTTAAATCAATGAATGTGAGACAGCGGCATCTGGAACTCCCTACAATCTTCAGGGAGCTTGGTTACTGTGTGGATATGGTCAATTTTTTCTGAATCCTTTTCGGAAGCCAGCTTGCTCACATGGTTGTGTTTCATCTAATGTTCTGCCAATCCTGTTCAGGATGACTTGAATGAACAGCTTGTAAGTGACAGACAGCAGGCAGATGGGGCCATAGTTGCCAATGTCATGAACGTCTCCCTTCTTGAACTGTAGAACTCCCCTGATGGTTTTCCATTGCGAAGGCACTTTGCATTCACACAGGTAGCATGTCAAGAGCCCAGCCAGTGTATTGATGAGTACTGATGGCAGAATCTTTAGTTGTTGGGGACTGACTTTGTCTGGGCCCGGTGGTGTTCCTTTCTGTACTGGTGAAATGGCATGTCGGATTTCTGAAGGGAGAACATTGAGAATGTCATATCCATCCTGCAGAATTTGGTATGTGGGCAGGTGGACATGGCTATCGAAGAGATTTGAGTAGACGTCGTGGATAATCTTCTCCATTGCCTTTCTGAAGATGTGATAGATCCATCAGGGCATCGGAGGGCAGTCATCTTGGTTTTATAGTTGGCTAAGGACAGGCGGGCGGTGTGAATGCTTTTCATGGCTTCTGCTGCATCTTCCAGTATTTCTGCTCTTCTCTCTTTGAAGTCTTCCTTTTTGCTTCTCTGCACTTCTTTGCAACCTTGGACATTAGTTTTGGTCGCCTGAGGCTCTCGTCTTCTCACTTTGGCGAATGAGCTCGAGAGTTTTTGAAGACATGCGTCCTTTTGTGTCTTTCTCTTTCTCAGCATTATTTGCACTATCATGGAGGTGCTGAATCAGTCTGTTGTATTCTTCATCGATGTCATCAATAATCATATCTTCCCATGTTGCAGCGGTGGAGCCAAAGAGTTCCCAATTGGTGGTCATTCTGGGAGTTCTCTTCTTAAATTTGCAGCCTTTTCCCTGTGTTGCATGAAGTAGAATTTTGCCTGAAGGCGACAGTGGTCTGATCTGTTTGGAAATTTGGGACGACAGCAACATCGGTCAGGCAAAACCTTTGATTAAAGATGATTTGGTCAATTTCATTGTGGAACTTTCCACCAGGAAATTGTCATGTCCAATGTTTTGCTTCAGCCTTCTGGAACTGTGATTTCCCATGAATGGTCTTGTTGGACCTGATGAACCCAGATAGTCTCTCACCCTGTTTGTTCCATTGTAGGCTATCAGTTCCAATGTGTAGTTCTTTGGCCGATCTCCTCAGTCCTTTCTTGGCATTAAAATCACCAACATGATCTTGTAGATGGTGTAATCTTTTTAATAGTACTCCTCCAGTTCCATGTAGAATTTCCCAATTTCATCTTACTTGTATGTGGATGTTGGTGCGTAGACAACGAAGACAGAAATTGCTGGCAGTGGGCCACATATCTTCTTGTGTAACCATCCTATTCCGTTTGTTAGGCATTCAAATGAATCAATGTTGATGGCCATGTTCTTGTTGACAAGGACACCGATGCCACCGATACCTCTTTTTGTCGCATGTTTCTAGGAAGAGTTCGTCTCAGGTGTCAAAACGGCATGATGCCATTGACACCTCCTCGTCTCAGTCAGACCAATGATGTCGTATTTGATCTTTTGCACTTGCACCATCAGGTCCTCGATGTATGCTTATGATGCCAGCATACATGCATTGAAAGTACAGACAGTTCTTTTATTCCTTCTTTTATTTTGGCCCTGAAATTTATCAGGTATTCCTTGTTCATCCTTCTTAGTGCTGCTGTATTAGAGGCTCTTTTAGGGTTGGGAAGATACACATTTTTGTTACTGGTTTTGGCATATTGAATATGCATCACAGCTTGCCAGGCTCTGCTGTGCGGATGGTATATTCTAAATTACTTGCAGGGCTCTCTGATATTGGTGTGGAGATAAATCATGCAGCTTCACAGCAGCCTCGCACAACAGGCAGAGCTGGTATCTGCTCTACCTGGGGTATCTGCGTCTGTGGCTCAAGCATTCCTGGGCTTGAAATACTCTCCTCTGACAATATGCATTGTCACTGTGCTTAAATAACTATTTTACAGACCACTTATACTGTTCATAGCAAATGGCTGATGAGTACAGTCACCAGTTGATGCCTACTGATAGCCTTAAGACTCTATCCTTGGATCTGTTAAGCTTATGGATAATTAAGAGTTGGAAACAGAGCAAATGAAACAGTCATCTGAATCTTCAAGAAGATGCAGGTTTTGAATGCACTAAATGAAGCTAAGGATCATTGAGCTAAGAAGATTGCATAGGGTTTAATATTCTTCCCTTACATGAGACTAAACAGTGTTAGATCCCAGTAGAACATATTAAACCTAAACAACATCAGGGGCCATTCCTAATCACAGAATCAGTAATATATTTACATCACTGAGTGGGGCCCAAAAACATCCCTAACAATTCTTTTTTTTTAATAAATAAGGGAAGATGTACTTTGGCAGAGAGAGGAAGTAATCACATGTTCCAGAAGTGGCTCAGATATGTGTTATTGTTTAACCTATGCTAGAGATAATCTTCAGGCACAGAAGATAAAATTTTTCCAACACAGTAATAAATTTCCTCATTGTTTACTATAATACACAAATTAGTAGTAGCCAATATGATGACCTTTATTCAGACTTCAAAAATAGTGGTGTTGGGGCCGGAGCGATAGCCCAGACGGTAGGGGGTTTGCCTTGCGCGGGTCGGTCCATGCCGGCCCGGGTTCGATCCCCGGCATCCCATATGGTCCCCCCGAGCACCACCAGGAGTAATTCCTGAGTGCAGAGCCAGGAGTAACCCCTGAGCATCGCCGGGTGTAACCCAAAAAGCAAAAAAAAAAAAAATAGTGGTGTTGAAAGGAGAAGCATTGTAAATGTAATCTGCTTAGGTAGAAAGATACTACGAATAGTTAAGAAATTTGCCTTGCATGTGACTTACTCCAGTTCTAGCTCTGGAGTCTATCTATGCTCCTCTGGGTACCACCAAACACAAACCTTGAACATAGACCTAAGGGTAAATTCTGAGCACCACTGGGTATGCCCCCGAACCAAACCCCAATAAACATAAGGACATAATTACCTATAATTATTCTACAGCCTCATCCAAAATTCTTTTAATATTTAGGAAATCAATATGTGACAAATTTTACTGAAGTTATCATGCTTGGGGATATTTAGCAGACTAACCTCAAGCATTTGAGTAAAAACATGCAAATTTTGTTTCCTCAACTATTTAAGCTGCATTTTCCACTTCCTCATTGAATTCTCCTTGGAGATGAATTTTAGCCTCGAAGCTTTGAAGCAAGGGGTCTGAAATTAGGAGAGATAGCAAAAGTAGCATATTTCTGAAAGAAAGAACATTCAGTCTGTGAAACTCACAGGTCTGTTCAGTGAAGCATCAGTAATGAACCAAGCAAGCTGGTAGCTGAGAGCTCATTTACAACAGTGGAAGAGATGGGTCAGCTACAGACAACCAGAACTACCAAACTTCTGAACCAAATAAACCTGAAGTTTATATGCATTCACACAATGATGAAAACAAATAGGAAAAGATAGAGAGGCTAATAGGAGGAAAATCATTTTTTGGAGTCAGAACACCATACTGTGCTAAATTACCTTTTTTGCTTGCTGCATAATGAATTTTAAATCAATAGTTCTGGTGTACACTTAAATATAAAATTTTCAGTGAATATATTTACTTTTTAACATTGTGGATAAAGTTATTGTAGCAGAAAATCGCAAATGATTCAGAAATGAAAAAGAACAGATGAGAAATTCTAAAACTGACAAAAATACAGTGGAAGTGTTTTGGTAGGAGAGGCAACAAAGTAACTTTAATTGAGAGTAATATGATATTATAGCATGTTCATCATTCATTATTGTGGTTTTTGAAAATATTTCTTTCTACATATTTGAAATTTTCTGTTTACTGTGATGTTACCTTGCATACAGCTTCATCTGGGTTAAATGGAAGCTATGAAAAAGTGTGACTCTTCTGTTCAGATTTTACCTATAAGTCAGGGATCCTTAACCCTATAGCAAGTCTGTGTCTTAGCTGCTTCCCTGCATACTTCTAAATTTGTTCCCCATCTTTTTTTGTCCACTTTATTCATGTTCTCTCGTAGTCTTCAATTAAGTTCGAACCATGACCCGAGCTGGGTGGGTGGAGATATACTGTTCTCTTGCCTTGCACACAGCACCCATGTTTGAGCCCTGGCATTTCAAATAGTACCTGAGTCCTAGCAGAAATGATCCCTGAGAACAAAGCCGAAGATAAGCCGTATCACCCATAAAGAAAGAAACAAGAAAAAAAATAAGATTGAACGAAAGATGTAAAAAACAGAGATAAACCCTTTGGTCCTTTTAAAATCCTTTCTCTGTTTTAGTAATACAATTGTGAGATATAACAAGAATTAATTTCCGCACAGCTAGCTATTGGATTATTTCCTTGTAAGCTTTCTGTTGTGTATATATCGTATGAATAAAAAAAATCAGTAAGTGTACACATACATTTGAAATATTAGTTCCACGCTTCTTATAATATATTTATTTTCAAACTCACTATCAAATTAAAACAAAATCTGAAAATATATTTGGCATTGATATTTGGATTCATTTTTTCTCTTGTCACAATGATGCAATCAGACAGATTGCTTTCCAGGCTTCTCTCTGACCAATTGGCCTACTGGTACTCTTAAACATTTTTTTCAAAAGATAATGCTCTTCTGTCACAAAATTCTGATGAATTCATTACTACCTCTCTCTTTCTTAGAAAAGCATGAGCTTGCTTTGTCTGGAAAAAAATTATCCTTTCCAAACACCCACATTTAATTTTCGTTAGTCTTGAAACATGGAATTTCAAAGTAGTCATGATGACTGATTCCTTGGAGGTTTTACCAGTGAAAACATGTGTATGATTCCATCCTCAAATGATCCTTTTGTATCTAGTTATGTCTTTGCACACAAAAGAACCAATTGGGAAAAAAAGCATGCAGTTGGTTTACAAATAATATCGTTATGTAGCCACAGTTTTAATTTCCTAAATGCCAGCTATATGTTGGCAATCAAAAGAGGGTGGTTATCCATCCAAATTTTATTCTCTTGAATATGCATAAGCTCTTCATCACTGAAGTGTTTGCCAATATTAAAATTTGCATTCAAAGATGACATTCAAAAGCCAACAAAATGGATTTTAATCAAAAGGGAATTTGACTGTCACTTAAATTGAAAATTAGTAGATAAGACAATGAGATTTAAAATGATTAGGTGATGTCTATGTTCTTAAAGAGAATGAAAAAATAGTGAAAACTCAAAATGACATTTGACTGAGATAAATGTTTTAATGTCCTGTATGTGGTCAACATTGAAGAAATCATAAACTTTGGAAAATAGATACAAATGGGAGAACGTGATGAAACCTGACAGAAAATACAAATTGAATAATCAATCCACAAGTCCATGAGCAAATAAAGGTTCAATTGTGCAATAAAAATGTTATATAAAAGTTTTGAAAATAGAAAGATCAATGAAACTGGTGTGTAAGGAGAAAATTTATGTGAATTAAATGAGGATGAACCTTGCTTTTTGGTGCAATTTGTTTAGGTCAAGGATGAATCCCTATGTGAAGGCAAATAATTTTAACTTGAGCTTATATATTCATACACTGTAGAACCATTTTTTTTTTTTTTTGCAGAGACAGACCTGGGGCAGAGCTGCTACTGGCTCTCACTGTGCCCAGCCGCTCAGGAGGCGCCCGGGAGGGATGGCAGGTTCTAGCCCTGGCCCGCCACCCCAACAGAGCCTCACAATAAGCCAGATGACCCCCCACTCCATGAGGACCTCCATTTTCCACATCTGGACTCCCCCTCGTCAGAACTCCACCCAGCAGACCAGCCTATCACAGCCCAGCTTGCATGGGCGCTTGCAGCTGTGTGGTTCTTCAATAAATGCTGGATTTTGAGATGACCACAAGAGTATGCTACCCACACGGCAGAGCCTGGCAAGCTACCCATGTCGTATTTGATATGCCAGATACCAGTAACAATTATAGACCTCATTCCCATGACCTGATAGAATCGTTTGAGGCTTTTTATGTTCCTGGAGCAAGCAGGTGTCCTTGGGCTCTACTTGCATGAACAGGTCATATGGAGATGTTACTGGTGCCCACCCTAGCAAATAGATGATGAAAGGGAAGACAGTAATACAGTGATATATGTTCATTCCTTGTGATAACTGTAACCGATTACCTCAAAATGGAATGGGTAAAGCTATACAGTGTATTCTGTTATTGATCTCTTGCCATAATCCAAAAATTAATATGACTGAGCCAAAAGGAAAAAGAGAGGATTGCCTCCCTCTGAAAACTCTAAAGAGCAACATAATTCTTTTTTTTTTTTTGATTTTTGGGTCACACCCAGCAATGCTCAGGGGTTACTCCTGGTTCTGCACTCAGGAATTACTCCTGGCGGTGCTCGGGGACCATATGGGACACCGGGGATCGAACCCAGTGCCGGCACAGGCCGGTTGCGTATAAGGCAAATGCCCTAACTGTTGGGCTATCACTCCGCCCCGTGCAACATAATCCCTTGCTTCTTATAGCTTCCAATGCCAGTGACATTCTCTGTCACCGTCAAATCCCCTTAACACCTGCCTCCTTGGTCACACTGACTTCGCCTCTTTGTGTTTAAGCTCCTCTGTCCTTCTATTTGTAAGCACTTGTGATTAATTGTAGGTTCTATTTAAAAAACCTAAATTTTACTACATCTGAAGAGTTTTAAATAAAAAATGCAGAATTTTATTTTCATAGATTCCTTGTACTTAGAATCTAACTCACATTACCACAGCATGCTAGTTTTATGAGGTAGCAATGAAAGCTTAGTTAAGAAAGATGACCTGTTAAAATCTATAATATACTATAATTATTTTACAATTGACCTTGAAATCTGAATAACATACTGATAATGTCGTAGATTTCAGATAGACATTACCATCCTTAAGAATGAGTTAGTCACAGTATTACTCTACAAATTTACTTAAGCCTATTTTTAGCTCCTTTACTTTTAGCACTTTGTGCAAAAGTATGTTCAGTTAGTCTTGAAAAAAGTCATCAATAACCAAAAATTTTATATGATAACAATGATCCTTTACAAGACTATTTAAGTAATACAATTCAAATGCAGTCATCTATATAAAATTTCCAATGAATGTGACAATGGTATCAGCAACATCATAGATTTTAAACATTATCATTTCTAGTTTATTGTCCCTCAAATGATGCTCAAACAAATTTGTAGATTTAAAAAATGATTATTTAGGAAACTCAGAGCTATTGCACAGTATAGACTGTTTTGCTATATATGGAGTCAACCACAGTTCAATCTCAAACTCACAAATAACTACATAAGCACTGCCAGGAATGACCCTTGAATACATAGGCTAGAATAGTCCCTGAACATTGCCAAAATGTACTTTCCCACAAAAAATAAAATTGTTACTTACTGTGCACTTTCTCTTCTGATAACATAATTAAAAAAGCAAGAAAAAGGTCCTTTTGGAAGACCACATGCATTTAAATATTTAAAATATGTAACTTGAGAGATAGTTCAGGATTAAAATGCTTGTTTTGCATGGATCTCATCCTTTGGTTCATCCCCAACACCACATATTGTATCTGAGCCAAATAACTGCATGGTGTGGCCACAAAACAAAACATCAAATACATAATCTATGTATTTATGTATTTATGTATCTATGTATTTATGTATCTATCCATGTAGCCATGTATCCATGTATTCATATATCCATCCATACATACATACATACATCTATCCGTCCATCCGTCCCATCCATCCATACATCCATCAGTTCATCTGTTCATCTGTCTGCCCATCCATCCATCCATCCGCCCCCTCTATCTATCTATCTATCTATCTATCTATCTATCTATCTATCTATCTATCTATCTATCTATCTATCTATCTATCTATCTATCTATCTATCTATCTATCTATCTATCTATCTATCTATCTATCTATCTATCTATCTATCTATCTATCTATCTACTGAACTATCAATCTATCATTCTGTCCATCAACAGTCTAACATATATATATTCATATATGTATAATGTTTAACCCTTTTTGTAAAATATGGAAACAAAAAATGAAATAAAAAAGCAGGTACCTTTTTTGAAGCTTATAAGATGCTATTGTCTCAGTATAACTGGTCTACCTCACTTGATCACTTGATCACTTGAAACCCATTATTCATCGATTTGCTAGAGTGGGCACCAGTAACTTTTCCATTGGAACCTATCATGTGCCAATGTAGCCCAATGGTATCTGGTTCATTCAGGAATATGAAGATCCTCAAACCATTCCTTCAGGGTCTTGACAACGAAGTGTGACCATCTTGTAGGTGGGCGGCCACGTGATTTTATGACATCCTGTGAGATCCAGTCAGTAACGGCTCTAGTCCAGCGGTAGTCTCCAAATTGTGTTACATGTCCAGTCATCTGATTTCCAATGCCCTGGCAATGAGACAGCATCCCTGATTCTGGAATAGTGACAGAGGTTAGAACTCCGAATTCCTTCTCTCACTTGAGTGAGGTGTGATTTTCCAAGCATAGCTCTTTCGATTCCTCTCTGGGAGACCTGAATAGCATTGTCATCCTGCTTTCATAGGGCCCAGGTCTCTGAGGCTTATGTTAATGCAGGGAGAAAAGTGGAGTCAAAGAGATGTGCCCAGAGTCGGAGGTTATTTGTCCTTTTAGCTATTTATTCGATGCCTTTGAAGGCATTCTATGCCACTCTCTTCCTCTTGCGCAACTCAGGTTTTAGGTCATTCATCATGTTGACTTCTCAACCTAGGTACACAAAACTGCTGCATTCAGAGATGTCTGTTCCATTGAGAGTGAATGAGGCCTCTGGAACTAGTTCATTTTTCATAAACATAATTTCCTTTAGATTCAGCTGTAGACATATCTTTCCACATTCTTGGTCGAAGTCAGCCAGCATTTGTGCCGCTTGGCTAATTCTACATGGAACTAGGGGAGTTCTATAAAAAAGATCACACCTTCTACAAGATAATAGTCAGTGATTTTAATGCCAAGTTAGGACAGAGAAGATGGGCTGAAGAACTCCACTTGGGACCCTTGGCCAAGAATGGAACAAACAGGGTGAGAAACTATCTGAATTCATCATATCCAACAAGAACATTCATGGGAACTAAAAGTTCCAGAAGGCTGAACTGAAACGTTGGATATGGGAATCTCCTGGTGGACAGTTCCACAATGAAATTGACCACATCATCTTCAATTGACGGTTTTGTCTGACCCGATGTTGCTGTCGTCCCCAAATTCCAAAAAAGGATCGGACCACCATCTCCCTTCATGCAAAATTCTACTTCACACAATGGGGAGAAAAGGCTGAAAAGTTTAAGAAGAGACCTCCCAGAACAACCACCAACTGGGAACTCTTTGGCACCATTGCAGCAACATGGGAAGATAATATCATTGGCGACATCGATGAAGAATACAACCGACTGGTTCAGTACCTCCATGATTGTGCGAAGAATGCTGAGAGAGAGAAAGACACAAAAGGACGCTTGTCTTCAGAAACTCTCAAGCTCATTCGCCAAAGTGGCAAGATGTGAGCCTCAGGCAACCAAATGCTAACCTCCAAGCTTGCATAGCAGTGCCGAGAAGCGATAAAAGAAGACCTCAAAAAACAGAAGAGCAGAAATACTGGAAGATGCAGCAGAAGCCAGGAAAAGCATTCGCACCTCCTGCCTGTCCTTCGCCAACTATAAAACCAAGGTATACGCCCTACGACACCCTGATGGATCTATCACATCTTCCAGAAAGGCAATGGAGAAGATTATCCATGACTTCTACTCTGATCTCTTTTATAGCCACGTCCACCTGCCCACATACCAAATTCCACAGGATGGATATGTCACTCCCAACATTCTCCCTTCTGAAATCTGACATGCCATTTCGCCGGTAAAGAAGGGAACAGCACCAGGCCCAGACAAAGTCAGACCCAAACACCTGAAGAATCTGCCTTCAGTACTCATCAATACACTAGCTCGGCTCTTCACAGGATACCTGTCCGAATGCAAGGTGCCCTCCCAATGGATAACCAGCAGGACAGTTCTACTGTTCAAAAAGGGAGACATTCATGACATCGGCAACTATCGCCCCATCTGCCTGTTGACCGTAACCTACAAGCTGTTTACACAAGTCATCCAGAACAGGATTGGCAGAAGGGACAACCATGCAAGCAAGCTGGCTTCTGGAAAGGATTCAGCACAATTGACCATATCCACATGGTAGCCAAGCTCATTGAGGTTTGTAGAGGGAGTACAAGAAGCCACTCTGTCTCACATTCATTGATTTAAAGAAAGCCATTGATTCTGTGGAGACTGAAGCAGTCATTGAAGCCCTAGCCAAACAGGGTGTTCAAACCCAATGCATCAAGATCCTTCATGAGCTTTATTACAGATTCACCACCAGGATCTCACCATTCTACAAGGAAGAGATCATTGATGTCAAAAAAGGAGGGTTTGGCAGGGTGAAACCATTTCTCCAAAACTCTTTAGTGCCACCCTCGAGAACATCATGCGCCAATAGAATGGGAAGGAATGGGAGTGAAGATAGATGGTCAGCAACTACACCACCTCCGCTTCGCTGGTCTATCTTAATACCTAGAATGTATCTTGACATTTTTCTAGCTTTAAAGCCTTTTTCTAAAAGGTTTTAAAGCTAGAAAAAATTTTCTTTTTTCTAAAATTTTTCTAAATTTTTCTAGCTCTAAAACCTTTTTCTAGCTTTAAAAAACATTATCATTATGGAAAATTTTGTTGTTGACTCCAACTGAGGAAAAATGGTGTTGATATTGGGGTCAGAGAGGAAGGACTCAATGTTTGACCTATTCCAAGACAATAAATAAGACTAAGCAGCAATTACAGTAGTTCTTTAGTTACTCATAATCTGAGCAACAATTTTCTATTGTTTTATAGAAATGTAAAATATAAAGAAAAATGTAAAATATTGTTTGAAAAATTGTGGACTTAAATTAATTAATGATATTTGTTCTTTTCTGTGTTGAGTTTATATGATAGACTGATTAATTTTTTGGAATTCAGAGCAATGATTTTTCATAAAATAAAGGAACTAAAAGCGAAATGCAGTTAGTGCTGTTGTTAAAAAGCTCTGACACCATGTTATGGCCATTATTCTCAAAATATTCTTAAATAAAAACTAAAAAAAATCTGATGCGTCTCCCCGAGCAATGATTTTCTATAGATATATACAATATATACAATTACATATCTAACATATATAGATAATATATAGAGAGAAATATAATATATAGAGAGAGAATGTGGAAAGATAGGTCTACAGCTGAATCTCAGCAAAACTATGTTCATGAAAAATGAACTAGTACCAGAGGCCCCATTCCCTCTCTATGGAACAAGTATCTCTTAATACAGCAGTTATATGTACCTAGGTCTAGAAGTCAACATGATGAACGACCTAAAAAACCTGAGCTGAGCAGGAGATAGAGAGCAGCATGGAATACCTCCAAAAGCATTGAAGAAATAGCTAAAAAGACAAAGAATCTCCAACTCTGGCCACATCTCGTCAACTCCAGCATTCTCCTTGCACTAGCATATGCCTCAGAGACCTGGGCCCTCTACGAAAGCAGGATGAGAATGCTATTCGGTTCTCCCAAAGAGGAATGGAAAGAGCTATGCTTGGAATATCACGCCTCACTCAAGTGAAAGAAAAATACGGAGCTCCGTCCTCCATTGCTGTTCAAGAGTCAGGGATACTGTCTCGTTTGCCAAGGCATCAGAAATCAGATGGGCTGGACATGTAATGCGAATGGAGACAACCTCTGGACTAGAGCCGTTACCAACTGGATCCCACGGGATGTCAAAAGATCACGTGGGCGCCCACCTACAAGATGCTCAGACTTCTTCGTCAAGACCCTAAACTAATGGTTTGAGGCTCTTTGTATTCAGGAAGCAACCAGATGCCATTGGGCTACACTGGCACGTGATATGGTCAAATGGAATTGTTACTGGCGCCTGCTTGAGGAAAGAGATGATTAACGGGATGTCAAGTGATCAAGTGATATACAAATATGTTATTCAATGGAAATCTCTTTTACAGTGTACTTTAAGGTCTTTAACTAAAACATAATTATTAAAATTAACAAAGTAGTGAAGTTAATGAGACACTATAAAAATAATCATCCTTAGTATACTAGATATGGTGTTTACTGATTTTGTGGTATCTGACTCTGCCTTGAATACAAACCGTACCAAAATTATGCCAAACTTATGGCCCTGATACTTGTAAAAATAACCAGAATGCTCTTAAAACTTTAACTTTTCATTTGTCTGTTTAGAGCTAGTGGATTTACACTGTTTGTAATGTATTGCTATCTTCTTCATACTTCCACGCATAGTTTATCCTTCTCCTCTTCTTAGAACTATTTTTTTGCTCCTGACTTAGTAAACTTCAGAAAACTTCTATTCTTTTTTAAATTCTTAAATGTTTATTTCATGTCAAAAATCTGTGCACACCACACAAAATGTTTCATACAAATACATTTATGTTTTAATTTTTTAAAAATTTAGAGTCAGAGCAAGTAGGGTTTTTCCTCTTGCATATGGTTGAGCTGAGTTTAATCTCTGGCAACTCATAAGCTCCCCCATGCACTGCCATGAGTGATCCTTGAGTGCACACAGCCAGGAGTAAGCCCCAAGCACTACTAGATGAGAAAACTGCTGTTGTTGTTTCTCAAATACAACATTTCCTGAAATCCTGCTCCACTCTTTTGGCAGTAATTACCTTTACCTGTATATGATTTCAGAAATCAACATCAGTTGATTATTGCCTTCCTGCATTTCTACTCAAACTGCCACCACATCAGGGAAAAATCCCCAATTTAATATCTTTTTTTTTTTTGCTTTTGTGGGTCACACCTGGCAATGCTCAGGGGTTTCTCCTGGCTCTGCACTCAGGAATCTCTCCTGGCTGTGTTCGGGCGACCATATGGGATGCCGGGGCTATCGCTCCGGCCCCCTCAATTTAATATCTTTAAATAATGTTTTCCTGTTGCAGTCTTAATTTTGTGAAAGCAAGTCTATTTTCATGTCCTCTGATAAACTTCCAAAGATTAGAATAATAAAATTGTTGTGTGGACCCGCATATTAACTTAATATCTTTTCAATAATGTAGTAGAATTTTAATTGTATTCTAATTTCTAATGTACACAAATAAGCAACTGTTTGCTATATCTACACATCTTTCTAGTATATACATATTTCTAATGTACACTAATTTCTAGTGTACACAAATAAGTAACTGTTGGTAATATGGACAAAATCAGTCGTTAGGGTTTTATTTCCCCACACCCATGAGAACTCAGGACTTTTTCCTGGTTCTGTGCTTAAGGGAACACTCCTGGTGTTCCACTTCAGGGAACTATTTGGTGTCCAGAGAATTGAACCTAGGTTGGTTGCATGTAAGACAGTGCCCTAACTGCTGTACTTTCTCTCCAGCCCCAAATCATCTTTCTGTCTACAGAGATAAGTTAGACAAAGTGATTTCTTCACCTAGTCAATTAAATGTGTCATCTTCATTATGACTCTTTTATTATACTATAATATGAAAACTGTTGGCTAGCTCTCTGTAGGTGACAGTTAAGACAACCATGAAAAACATTTAGAAGGTCAGGATTCTGAGCCTGGCTGGACAGCCTTAGAAAGAGCCCCTGTGGAGAATCTGGGGGTAGGGGTGGCAGGAGGAATTTTGGTGACCTGCTGGGGAGAGAGAGGTCTTGCCTTCTGAAGAACTTGCTGGGAGGAGAGATAAGAGACCAATTGCAGAAAGGAGAGAAAATGGGGAACCGATAGAGAAACTGCTGGGAGAACGAGAGGTTCCTGGGGTGAGGTGGAGTGGGGAGTGAGAGAAGGCAGATTAAACGGAGACTTTCAAGAGGCTGTGGTCTTGTTCTTTTATCCATCAATTGAGGAGAAAGGTCATCAGCCCTGGTCATAGTGTAGGACTTTCTGAACCCAAATATTCTTGGGTACCCTGTTGAACCCAGACAGAAAACATGCACTTTTTTCACTCCCTTTCCTGCCACAGACACTCCCATACATTCACATTCAGATATTCCTAAAGAACAATTTCATATTAAACAAAATAGTTTTTATTTTACACACATAAAGGAATTTCTGTGTTGATGAGAAGTGTCTCCAAAAATTAGTCCCATGTAAAGACTATTCCTACAGAGTTAATGAAATTTATATTAAATGGAGTCACATAAAGAAAAGAGGCTACAACTATCGAATATCTAAAGGAATTTCCTGTCATACTGTTCTACTAGTTGAAAAATGTTCCCATTCTCCTGACCATTCACTGCAAATTATTCCTTTTGATCTATAATTCATCAACAAAAAACTTGAAGACACACACTTAAGTATGGCAAAAATTTGACAACATGTACCACCACTGTCACTGTCACTGTCTTCCCATTGTCCATCGATTTGCTCAAGTGTGCACTAGTAGCATCTCCATTAGTCCTGTCACAAGCAAGTGTAACCCAAGGGCATCTACTTGTCCAGGGATAGGAGGAGCCCGAAACCATTCTTCGGGTCATGGAACTGAGGTCCATAATTGTTACTAGTTTTTGGCATAACTGGTAATTAAACACGGGTAGCTTACCAGGCTTTACCGTGTAGGTGCTACAGTCTCGGTAGAAGGCTCTCAACCAGAGCATTTACTGATGAAACTTAAAGGGGGAAGATCAGGTTTTCTCTTGGATGGAGGTCTGAGTAACTATGGAGTCTGGATGTTGAGAATGACTGACTGCATGATGTGTGGTTTGCTCTGGCTTCTTGCTAGGCTTACTTGTATCAGTTAAACCCTGTCTAGAATTGTTTACTATGTATAAATGTGAAAGAACTTGGGAAGAACCTTATGCCAAAATCAGCATCCTCTAAAAATATTGTGCGGCTGCTTTGAGGCCGTGAGCCAAGGGACCTGTGGGTCTGGCATGTTAGTACCACCACTAACAAAGAACAAAGATAAATAGACTATGGCAGTACCCTTTAATTCTTATAAATATCCTTAAGTTTCCCTAGGGACACATGAAAAGAAAATTAAAGATATCATTTCAGGAAAGGATAAAAATACTTCCAAATGTATGGAGAAGTCAAACAACATGATGATTCATTTACAAAGTGCCTGCAGCCCCATTTCAAGTCTGGTTAAATGACAATAAATATTTGCAAAGTAAATTAATCTGAACCCAGAGCATTTTAATAAATAAAGGGCCAGAAGAATATATTACAGAGCTTTCAGCTCTCATAAAATTATGAGAGTGAGATTTGGTTGTGAGGGAGAAACAAAATATATTGCAAAAGGAAAAATTACAAAGACTGGTGGAAGAATATACATCCTTTTGCTTTTGCTTTTTGGGTTGCAGCCTGAAATGCTCAGGATAACTCTGGCTCTTTACTCAGGAATTACTCCTGGCAGAGCTCGGGACCATGTGGGATGCTCAAGATTGAACCCAGGTCGCCTGCATGCAAGCAAATGCCCTACCCACTCTATCATCCCTCTAGTGCCAAGAATACATTCTTTGTATTCAATTTTAATCAAAATGTTAACATAAGTGTAAATTCCAGCAGGTACTTGCAATTCAAACATAGATCTAAAGATTTCCATTTGGTTGTTAGTGAAAAAATGTTTAAGTGATTTAAAAATGCTTAGGAGAAAAGTTATAAATGTGTATTTTACTAAATTGGAATAGGAGTTAGAGGAATTTTCAGATAAAAAAAGAATTGGTGTGACAACTAAGACAATTCTTTTTTCTCTTTCATCTCTATTCAAACAGAACAGATTAAAAGTAGATTTCCTAAAAGTTCACTGAACCATATAATAAAACAATTTATCCTAGAACAGTATATACAATAAATTATATAATAATAGTATATATTATATACACACATGCATGTATAAACACATATATGTGCATGCATATGTGTTATATAAATACATGGATATATGAAAATATATAAATATATGTGACATATATCTATATGCATATATACATAAACATCTCTTTCAGGATAAATTGTTTCATATATATGGGTGTGTATGTGTCTATATTGCATGTATATATATATATATGATATAAGATGGAGTTTTTTACCAATCACATCATCGATAACTTGAAAAAATGTAATGAAATGGGAATGTTCTACTGTATATTTTAGGAACTTCCCTTAAATTAGATTATATTGCATAATACAGGTCTAAAAAACCAGAAAAACAATTTCTGGAAACTATGAATGACTACTAACTAATGCAGTTTCAGGCTAATATTTTCTTTCAGCTATGCATTAGACAACTTCCTATCTGAGCCAGAAATATCAAGGCCATCATTTGCCAAGCTTAGGTGTGGAACTTTGGGAAAGATCAGGTGCCTCCATATGAGTTCTCAAGATGTCCCGGGTGCTCACCATGAATTCTTATCAACCAGACATTAGAGTCAGCTATAGGAATAAAATATGTTTATTGGATCTGCTGTTTGGGGGTTACTGGAACACCTCTACAGTGGTGAAGGCCTCCAGGGGCCACTCATGGTGGTACTCAGGGCCTCCACGATTGCAACCAGCTATGCTTGGAAGAGATGTGGGGCCAAGAAGAGCATATGTGTGCATCATGACAACTGTAGTATATCAAGGACCCTGTGCAGTTTTTAAAGTTAAATAATTATCTTCAGTCACTGTTACCCATAAGTTGAAAAGAATTGGCAATTCTCTACAACCTACCAAACAATCATACAATTCTGTTCATTGATGAAATTTGTTCCCCTTTTTATCCATGTCTAATACCACTAGATTAATTTAAGTCCTCTTCATTTCTTATCTGAACCATTACAGTAACCCCCTAAATATGCCTGTCTCTGGGTATGCTACTCAAATCAATTGTCTCTCTTCAGGAAAGCATAAAAAACATGAATTCTTCCATTGTCAGAGCTTCATGACTTTGAATTAAAAAAAAGAAAAATACCTTAAAATTTAAGTCAGTTTATGACCTGAACCTGTCTGTTTTCTTCATTAGCATTACTAGTCCATCATACTCTAATTATTACATTTCTTAAAATTTTATAAGCATGCTATATTTTCTGCCTCTTTGGCTTACTAAAATGTTATTTATATATGTTCTATAGGTTCATATTACTATTGATTTTGTAAAGTAATAATGATGCAATGCATTTAAATAGTTATTTCTTTAACCAAATCCTGATGTAAACAATCAGCACACATACATATATTTAAGTCTAAGGACATATCTGAAAAATATGTACTTTATGATTATTACTTCACCATTAAAAAGGAGACTGAGATCCAAATAGAAGTGACTTACTCAGCTAGAGCACTTCGGGAGTGAGGATATAGATCCAGGCAGCATGTTCCAATAATTCATGCTACTAAATGTTTTTAGCTGTTTATTTCTATTCATCAATTTAAAATTGAAGTTAAAATAACCATCCTCAGAATGTCTATCATTAACCAGGAGATAAAATTAATGTGTGCAGTTTCTGTCATACTCTTCATATTTTGAAATCTTTTCATTGCAAATGAATACTCGTTGAAGGAGGTATCAAATCATTTTATCTGCACACTCCTAAGTACTTTGTGTAATTGATCCATGTTTGTCAAATAGGACATTCTCAGTGTTTATATAAAACATTCTTACATCAGAATTGAAGCTTTGCATGTTAGCCTTCTGGTTTCTAATTAAGTTTTCTATGTGCTTGAATTTAATGTTTTCCTGTGTAAATGAAAATTATTCTTATTTCACATGCTTTTTCTGAGAAACAAGAAATATGTATGCTTACCTCAAGAAAAACACTATTTGGATTTCTTTTAGCTGGTATCCTTATTCAAAAAAAAATCACTAAGCTGATAAGGTTTCTCTGCTGATTTTTCCCTTGTTCTAAGCAAAATTTTCTTTGTAAGGACATCAAATGTTAGTTTGATTAAGAAAATATTCAATATTGATTTCACTATATTGTTATTCCTTTGAATATTTATTTTAACTTTGAGTTCATGCCTGGAGGCCTGCTCAAGGCTTACGCCTGGGTCTTCCCTCAGTGGTTACTCATAATAATGCTTGAGGGACCATGTGGGGACCAGGGATTGTACAAGGGTATCAACTGCATGCAAGGTCAGCACCCTACCTATTCTATCTCTCCCCTACTTTCTTCGATATTTTGTTATTTATCATTTCTCAAAGCAGCCAAAAATAACATTTGAAGCTAGAGATAAAGTCGGTGACATTTGTGAAACTATGAAGTACACTCTTTTCAAACATTAGGCCCCAGGTTCAATTTCCAGACCACCTTGTCTGTAGAGCTATAAGTTCACACTGAACCTCAGGGGCACACTGCCAGGGGCCCGCACTGTCACATCTGCTAAGGAGGCCCTATAAAAGTTTAGCTGGGATACTAATAACTTAGAATTGTTATATTTTTTCTTCTACCCCAGGAATTTATAGGTTGCTTTGTCTTTGTGTACTTAATTATGTTTTGATACCCTATAGTCCAACATAAAAATAAAAGTTACAATTTGTATGAGAGCTTCTTGTCTCTCATACAAACACCTAGTGCCTCATGAACCTCTGTTTGCTCTTCCAATACTCTGGGTGAGAAACCTCCCAGCTGACAACAAGAACCCTTTTCCCTCCACAGGCATTATCCTTTCCTTCTGACTTAGTCCCAGCACTCACCAAGTCTCCTTCACTATCTTCTCAACAAGCCACTTCCACATTTTTTGAAACTTTGCTTACCCTTTCAATCTCATCTGGGGTATTGGAAATACAGAAACTTCACCCAACATAGCAGGAACACAGAACACACAATGGAGAAGACACTCAGAACCCCACCAAGTTCAATGAATGAAAATAAAAACTTGAAAGACTATACCAGTACAAATAATTCTGTAACCTCTGTGACTTTAGTGACACCATAATTAAGATGTTAAAGGAGCTCAAAGAAATAATGGCACAGGTGGAGAGCAAAGAACAAAATGGCTTGAGAGTGGAATGTGAATGACAAAAACAGAGAATATGTCCAATATATAACATATACTTTTATAATATATGTCATTTATACCATACTTATCATATATAATAATACATAGAGGTCTAAGCAGCAGAATAACAGCAGCTGAAATAAAGATCATGGAGTTCCAAGACAGATGAAGGAAACCCCTAGAACACAACATGAGACAGAAATAAGCTTGAAAAAAAATGAGAAGCATAAAAGAGAATTAAGGGATGAAGTAGTAATGGATGGAGCAGTATAAAAGCCATAGAGTCCCCGAAAATCAGGAAAGCAAATTCTATGAATTACCACTAGTTAAAGAACATATATAATAAGGGCTTTCCCAGAGTTGAGAAGATAAGGCATCAAGATACAAGAGGCCAAAGGTTCTGAGCAAATATACACACAAGGAGAAAAATCTCCAAGACATTATAATGAGAATGACAAAAAAACAAAGCCAGACACAATATTGAAGAAGTTATAAAAAGAAAAGCCTATATGATTCATAGAAGATATGGAAAACGAGACTCTAAGAACTAGAAAGAATGGTTGGGTATAATAAACAAATAAAAATCTCAGTGAAATGAAGGCCTCACCAAGAATAACTGGCTATATTACCATTCAGATTTGAAGGAACAGTCGAGTGATTCATGTAGAGGCAACAGCTTAGGGAATTAATATTGAAATCAGTTTCAGGAAAAACACTTCTAAAATGGCAATTCTTTTAAAATGAATGTCCTTTCTGAGGAAATGGAGACATATTCCCTGCTCCTGGATTGGAAGGATTAACACTATCAAAATGGTAATACTCCCTAGAGCTTTATACAGATTCAATGTGGTCCCTATAAAGATACCCATGATGTTCTTCAAAGAAATTGAACAAACACTCCTGAAATTTGTATGGAATAATAAAATCCCACGAATAGGTAAAGCAATCCTTGGGAAAAAGAAGATGGGAGGTATCACTCCCCCCCAACCTCAAGCTCTACTACAGAGCAGTTGTAATTAAGACAGTGTGGTATTGGTATAGAGACAGACCTGTAGACCTATGGAATAGAACTGAGTATCCTGAAACGCACTCACAAATATACAACCACTTTATCTTCGATAAAGGAGGAAAAAAAATTAAGTGGAGCAAAGAAAGCCTCTTCAACAAATGGTGCTGGGAAAACTGGGCAGCTATGTGTAAAAAAATGAAATTAGACCTCCTTCTAACGCCATGCACAAAAGTCAGATCAAAATGGATTCTAGATCTCAACATCAGACAGGAATCTTACACGAGAAAATATAGGAGAAGCGGCTCTATGACATCGAAACAAAAAGTATCTTTAAAGACGACACACCACTGACCAAGCAAATGGAAGCAATGATAAACAAATGGGATTATATAAAATTGAAAAGCTTCTGCACCTCAAAAGAAACGGTGACCAAGATACAAAGACAATCCACAGAGTGGGAAAGGATATTCACCCAATACCCATCGGACAAGGGGTTAATATCCAGGATATATCAGGCACTGGTAGCACTCCACAAGAAGAAAACAGCCAACCCCATCAAAAAATGGGGAGAAGAAATGAACAGAAGCTTCCAAAAGAAGAAATTCGAATGGCCAAAAGGCATATGAAAAAGTGCTCTTCATCTTTAATCATCAGGGAGATGCAAATCAAAACAACAATGAGATACCATCTCACCCCACAGAGACTGGCACACATCCAAAACAGCAAGAACAACAGGTGCTGGCGTGGATGTGGGGAAAAAAGGGACTCTCATCCACTGCTGGTGGGAGTGCCGACTGGTCCAGCCCTTTTGGAAAACAATCTGGGCATTCCTCCGAAAGCTAGATATTGAGCTCCCATTTGATCCAGCAATAGCACTCCTGGGAATATACCCTAGAGACCGAAAAACACATAGCAGAAACACTATCTGTACTTCTTTATTCATCTCTGTGCTATTCACTATAGCTAGAATCTGGAAACAACCTAAATGCCCGAGAACAGAGGACTGGCTAAAGAAACTGTGGTTCATCTACACTATGGAATACTATGCGGCTGTCAGAAAAGATGAAATTATGAAATTTACCTGCAAATGGATGGACATGGAGTCTATCATGCTGAGTGAAATTAGTCAGAAGGAAAAGGACAGATATAGAACGACTGCATTCATTAATAGGATATAAATAGATAGCAGTGTTTTACTAAATATGGGAAATGGTAATGGCAGATTAAAACTCACCACTGAATATACACAAAGAGACTTAAGTGATAAACTCTAAATATCTGCAGGGCTAGCCACAATGTGTAAAATAAGAGGGAGAGAGATGCAGAGACAGAGAGAGAGATAGAGAGAGAAAGAGAGGAATCTGGGGTACCTGCTATTAAGGCGGCCTGGGGGTGGGAGGGAGGGTACATTGGTGGTGGAAATGGGGCACTGGTGGAGGGATGGGTGCTGGAATACTGTATTACCATGAACCAATTATGAACACCTTTGTAATTGTATGTTTCAAGGTGGTATAATAAAAAATTAAAAAAATAAAATGAATGTCCTTGTATTAAAAAAAAATATATATATAGTCAAAATAAAACTCTGTAGCATGATCATCCTTATTAATAGAATAGGTAGATTTCATAGAAATCTTTATTTTAAACCAGAAAAAAGTCCCTCTGTTTCTCTCTCTCTCTCTCTCTCTCTCTCTCTCTCTTCTCTCTCTCTCTCTCCCTCCCTCTTGTCTTTTCACTCTTGGACCACACCTACTGTGCTCAGAGCTTATTCTTGATAATGCTTGGGTGTTCATTTAAGGTGTTAGGGATCAAAACTCAGTCAGCAAGTACCTTACCTTCCGTACTATCTCACTATCTCTCTGGGCCTAAGCATGCTTTTTTTTAAGTAAATAGTTGGGGGCATTTTACAGATATAAATAAGAATTTGACTTAATTAATGTGAACTAATAATTAATATATGTGCTTTTACAATGGTATACTCATTAAAATCATGATTATATTTGAAGGGAAATTTGGTTTCATCATAACATTAAACCCAAGGAAAATCCTTCCAAATATGTTAGTCTTCTATGAATCTTTCTCTTTATTATGATCAGAGAAAGTAGAACAAATAGATTGATTTAAAATTAGGATAGCATTTTCTTGGATCAATTGCATGAGAAAAGGCAAAATAAAACACATAGACCTTTCTTAAAACATAATCTGAGAGAAAAAATTGGGCGGCATTAAAATCAGCAATCTAATGATGTTAACATATTTTTCAAGAGAGCATGTTTTCTTAGAAAGTTGAATTTTAGAAGGTTCCAAACTTTAGTTATCTATTAAAATTCCTATTTTCTAAAAATTGCCTAATATACCATTTTGCAGAAAAGCAATTATTTTTTCATCTCATAATAATTATATGTAATGACTATTCATGACATTGAAATACAGTTTAAGACAAAACAGTTCTAGTATGAAATAATAATTAGGCAGAAAGACATAATATATTTGGGGGATGATTATATCTTCTGTAAACTTAAATTCTACAGAGATTTTTATGCAGTTATTATGGGTATATTTTGTGTCTAATAGAACTTATATTTTATTACTTGACCTTTCTGGAGAACAAAACTATATCTCATTCTACATAACTTTTCACAGGTATTGTAAGTTGTGAAGATAAACAATTATAAAATTTCTCAACATTCTAGTTTGAAGTGTTTAAATGTTATGATAATGTGTTTAAAATTATTTATGTCAAAATTAACAAAATAATTGAAAGGTGGAAAAGTCAAGGTGCATAACTGAGAAAAACTATCTTGAAAGACAATTTTATAAATAGCCAATTATTAACAAAATCAAGTGCTAAAACAGACATTGATATTAACTAAATTAATATTTAAATGTTAAAAATTAAATATTATTTTATTATGCAATGTACAACATAAAATAAATATATTTTTATCAAAATATACAATTTCATTTGTTTTAACATTATACATAATGTATTATTAACTTTATTAACATTGAATTTATAATCACTTATCTTCCCATTGTTCATCAATTTGCTTAAGCAGGAACCAGTAACATCTTCATATGTCCTGTTGTGTGCTAGTGTAGCCCAAGGGCATCGGATCGCTCCAGGAACATGAAAAGCCTCAGACCATTCCTTCAGGTGATGGGAATGAGGTCTATAATTATTATTTGACATATCATATCGCCATGGGTAGCTTGCCAGGCCCTGCCATGCGGGTGGTATACTCTCAGTAGTAAGTTCTTAATTTGTGCATTTACTGATGAACCACGTAGCTAGCTGCAGAACAGCTGAGTGCAATGTGGAGGGATCGGCTTTACTCTTGGGTGGAGCTCTGACGAGCTGTGGAGTCCAGATGTTGAAAATGGCTGCCCTCATGGTGTGTGGGTTCCTCTGGCTTCTTGGGAGGCTTTATTAGGATGAAGGGTCAGGGCTAGAACTCGCCTTCCCTTCCCTGGCGCCTCATGATAGCTGAGCACAGGGAGAGCCGGTAGCAGCTCTGCCCCATGTGTCTGAGTCCTTAGAGCTCTCATAAAAATGAAAAGATAATGTCTTTGGATTCAACATGCCTCTGCTGTTCATCTCATATCGTTAGAACAATGCAAAACATGCAGTTCAAGAAGGTAGAGATGGGTACCAGGAGTCCAGAGCAAACCTGTTAGATGAAGTTTCTAGCCAGTGACTCTGAGCTGAGACAATGGTGATCCTCCTGAGCCACATTTTGGGGTCATTAAGTGGTCAGAGCTTTGTCATGACAGAGGACAGCAGAGATGGCCGGAGTCGAGTAAGCATCCTGAATTTTACTGCATACTGCCTTTCTAAGTGAGAAAATGCATGGGAGAGTGTCAGAGACCTGCTGGGTTCCCCCAACAAAATCCAGGAGCAGAATTGGAATCTCGGTGGAAACTTCACTTGTCGGGAACGTTGGGTACTACAACAAAATCAAGGAGCAGGGTCGTGTATTTATTTTATCCTGGAGGCTTACAGCATGTCTCTTTGAACTAGCAGAACTGATTATATTACGATTGATCCGTTGTGGCCAAATAAGAACTCTTGGAAGATCTACATGCGTATTCCCCATGGGGACCCATGGGGGAAAAAGAGTATTTTACTGGGACAAGCATTGTACTGAGAGACTTACAGAGGTATGCCACCTGCATGGCAAGCCTGGCAAGCTGCCCTGTTTTATTTGATATGCCAAATAACAGTAACAATTATATTAGTTCATTCCCATGACCTAATATAATGGTTTGAGGCTCTTTATGTTCCTGGAGCGAATAGATGCCCTTGGGCTCTGCTAGCATGAGATAGGACATATGGAGATATTACTGGTACCCGCTCTAGCAAATAGATGATCAATGGGAGGATAGTGATAGTGATAGTGATTGGGTGGAAAGTTATTACCTGGGTTACCCTGTTTGTTGTTCTTTTGGGAGCCTTCAGGTTCAATTCTACTCTACTTAGGAAACCACATGATGCTGATGCTTAAGCTGGGATTAGCCACATAAAATGTATGTACCTTAAAATCTGCACTACCTCTTCTGTAGAAGTTGATTATTTGAAAGTCTCAACAAAAACTAGTGAAATGCAGTAAGTAAACTTAACAGTTCTACCATTAAGTATTTGAATTAACAATTCAAAAAATTAACATATTAAATCCTATGATATTCATAGTTTATTGAAATAATTACAGGAATATATATGAATGCATATATATTCATATATGTCTATGAACACATATTCATATCTATTCAATATAAGAAACAGACTTGAATTCAGGATAAAATTAATATTGAAGTTGTATGAATTAAAAGATTTTCAGTAGATTATCAAGACTATTTCTAATCAAGAAGTTCTGACATCTTATTGAATATACAAACAGAAAAAGAAACTAGCAGATAGTAAGTAAAAGTAAAACTGTTTGCATCTTCACTGTATGACAATATTGGGTAAATTTATTAGGGCCATCATTAGGAAATGATATTAAATAACAAATACATCCACTTTATTGATGCAATTTCAGTAGTTAATTCAGTGACAAAAAGGGTAAACATGTAAAAAGAATGAAATATATTATTTAACATTTTCACATTGTCAGCATTATTTAAGATGGAAGAATTTGATAAATAATTCAAAAATATTTGTTTAATTATGGAATTAAAAGTCAAATAGCACATGTCTCAATTTTATGGACAGTAAACCAATTACAGTATAAAATGCCTTATCTTAGGGGCTGGAGCGATAGCTCAGCCGGGTAGGGCATTTGCCTTATGCATGGCAGCCACATGCCGTCCATGGGTTCGATCCCCGGCATCCCATATGGTCCCCTGAGCACTGCCAGGAGTAATTCCTGAGTGCAGAGCCAGGAGAAACCCCTGAGCATTGCCGGGTGTGACCAAAAAAGCAAAAAAAAATGCCTTATCTTAAAGAATAAGAATATATTAAGAATACATATGAAGTAATGTATTAATTTTAAAATGTAATGTTTTGTTTTTGTTAATGATGGTCTCAAAAACAAGTCAGTCTAGCTTTGAGTTAGAAAGAATGTGATGACATGTATCTCAAAATAATTGAATAATGAACCATTCTAAAATCTTAAACATTGGGTGTATTCATAAGACATTTAACATTTATTCTGTATACTAAAGATTGATGTTAACTTTTTAATTATTTATACATCAAAAATTTTAGGCTACAATATTTTACTTTATTTTCAGATACATTTGCATAATTATGTCTTTATTTGGAGAATAACATTTTAAATGATAGAATTTTAAATTTAAGAACAGCACAACAAATAGATTTCATTTGTAAAACATAATATCTGGGGAAGGTGAAGCCGTAGTACAAAGTGTTTGCTTCAAATTTCTATTATAGTATGTTAATTTCTATTATTGGAATAAAGGCTGCAACTTTCCAAATAGTCATATAAGAAACAAAATTTTGTACCTACCCATGGATATAGTCATGACTGAGTCGACTATCAAATATAGTCAAGTAATTTAATAATGTTAGTGGGAATAATTTTCTCATGTATAGACCAGTTCATGGAACTACTCAAGGTATTTATGAGTATTGTGACATTTAATTAATGATAAATGTGATCCACTGACATGTATATATGGAATTTTGAGTATTAAAAATATTTTTCTTACTTTGTTTCTTTAAGGGGTTGCAGGTAGGTTGGGAAAGAAGGGGATAGTGTTTTTTTTTTAATCTATAAATATTTTATTATACCACTGTGAGATATACAATTAAAGATGTTCATGTTTGGGTTTTGGTAATACAGTGTTCCATCATCCATCCCCTCCACGAGTGCCCATTTCCCACCACCCATGTACCCGATTCCCTCCAGTCTCCCTTAGCCTGCCTCTATGGCAGGTTATTTATCTCTTTTCTCTGTTTCTCTTTTTCTCTTTCTCTTTCTTTCTCGCTCTCTCTTCCTTCTCTTACACATTGTGGATTGCAATACATACATTTAGAGGTTTTCATGTTTATGATTTTACCTATATTCAATGCTTAGTTCTAGGTTGGTATTATCATTTTCAACGATTTTTAGCAGACCATTTCTTTCTGTCTTACCTAACCTCAATTCCCACCCATTTGTGGTAGATTCCACTTTTGACAAAACCTCCTGGTGCATGTTCTGCCTGACCTTGGATATTGGTATCATAATATGTATAATGTGTGCATATACTTACATATATATGTATATATACATGCATATACATATACATATATATATATATATATATATATCAAGCAAATAAATGCAGTCATTCTATATCTGTCTTTTTTCTTTCCGGCTAATTTAACTCAACATGACCCTCTGCATGTATATCCATTTATAGTCAAATTTCATACTTCATTTTTCCTAACAGCTGCATAGTATTCCATTGTGTAGATGACCAAAGTTTCTTTATCCAATCATCAGTTCTCAGGCACTCTGGTTGTTTCCAAATTCTGGCTATTGTGAATATTGCTGCTGTGAAAATAAAAGTGCAGATGGTATTTCCAGTGTGTTTTTGGCTTCCCAGGGTATATTCTACAGTGGTATGGCTGGGTCAAAGGGGAGCAAAATGTCTAGTCTTTGGAGAAATGTCCATACTGTTTTCCAAAAAGGTTGTACCAGTTGGCATTCCACCAACAATGGATGAAGGTCCTTTCTCCTCACATCCACGCCAGCATTTGTTGTCCTTGCCCTTTTGGATATGAGCCAATCTCTGCGGTGTGAGGTGACAACTCATTGTCATTTGATTTTCATCTATCTGATGATTAATAATGATGAACATTTTTTCATATGTCTTTTGATCATTCACATCTCTTCCTTGTCAAAGTTTCTGTTCATTTCTTCTCCCCATTTTTTGATGGAGTTGGCAGTTTTCTTCTTGTAAAGTTACCAGTGTCTGATATATTCTGTATATCAACCCCTTTATTACTGGTTTGGCATACCGAATATGCATTGGACAGCTTGCAAGACTCTGCCGTGCGGTCGGTATACTCTTAGTAGATTGCTGAGCTAAGCACTGCCAGGAGTAATTCCTGAGTGCAGAGCCAGGAATAACACCTGAGCATCGCTGAGTGTGATGTCACTCTCTGCCCTGATGAGCAGGACATGCCCTTCAGCAGCTCCACGAAGCCGGAGGACACATCGCCTGTACCCAGGGGTCCGACTGCCAGTCCTTGTTGAGTGCGACAAACATGGCAGTTGTAAAGATGGTAAAGAAAGGTTACCGCCATGTGTCGGTCATTGTGTCGCCCGTGGGCCGGGGCCAGAGGTCCCACCAGAGTCACCTGGGAATGGGACCACAAGCCTAGGGGAATTTTTGAAGCATGGAATGACTTCAAAAGCATCAAAGATATAGCTAAAAAGACAAAGAATCTCCGACTCTGGGCACATCTCATCAACTCCAGCATTCTCCTTGCACTAACATATGCCTCTGAGACTTGGGCCCTCCGAAAGTAGGATGAGTATGCTATTTGGCTCTCCCAAAGAGGAATCAAAAGAGCTATGCTTGGAATATCATGCCTCACTCAAGTGAAGGGAAGGAATCAGGATCTCCAACCTTCATCAACGATTCAGAGTCAGGGATGCTGTCTCATTTGCCAAGGCATTGGACATCAGATGGGCTGGATATGTAATGTGATTTGGAGACAACTGCTGGACTAGAGCGTTACTGACTGGATCCTACGGGATGTCAAAATATCACGTGGCTGCCCACCTACAAGATGGCCAGACTTCTTCCAGACACTGAATGAACGGTTTGAGGCTCTTCGTATTCCTGAAGCAACCAGACGCCTTTGGGCTACACTGGCACATGATAGGGTTAAATGGAAATGTTACTGGCGCCAGCTCAAGCAAATCGCTGAATAACAGGATGTCAAGTGATCAAGTGATCAACCCTTATCAACTGGGCATTGGATGAATATTCTTTCCCACTTTGTGGACTATTGTTGTATCATTGTGTCTTTTGAGGTGAAGAAGCATTTAATTTCATGCAGTTCTATATGTTTATCTTTGCTTCTAGTTGCTTTGTTAGTGGTGTTTCATCTTTGAATATGCCTCTAGTTTAAATATCGCGGAGGGTTTTTCCTATATTTCTTAGATGTACTTTATGGATTCAGTCTGATATTGAGATCTTTATTCCATTCTGCTCTGGTTTGTGTGTGTGGTGTTAAACAGAAGTCCAAATTTAGTTTTTTACATGTAGCTGCACAGTTTTTCCAGCACCACTTGTTGAAAAGCCTTTCCTTCCTCCATTTCATACTTTTTGTTCCTTTATCCCTTTATCGAAGATTAAATAATCATTTATTTGAGACTGGGTGTCAGTATACTCAACTCTATTCCATAGGCCTAGAAGTCTGTTTTTATTCCTATACCATGCTTTTTTAATTACTACTATTTTGTAGTAGAGTTTGAAGTTGGGATAAGCGATGCTTCCCATCTTCTTTTTCCCAAGGATTGTTTTACTTTCCTTGTTTCATACAAATTTCAAGAGTGTTTGGTAATATTTTTGAGAATGTCATGGGTATCCTTATAGGGACCACATTGAATCTATATAAAGCTCTAGGGAGTATTATCATTTTGACAGTGTTGATTCTCTGATCCATGAGCAGGGAATGCGTTTCCATTTCCTTTGTCCTCTTTTATATCTTAAAGTAATGTTTTGTATTTCTCTTTGTAGAAATCCTTTATGTTCTTCATCAAACTGATTCCTAGGTATTGGATTTTCTGTGGCACAAATGTGAATGGGATTTTATTCTTAATGTCCCTTTCTTCTCTTTCGTTATTTGTATATAGGAAAGCCACTGACTTTTGGATATTGACTTTGTATCCTGCCACTCTAATATTGATATATATTGTTTCTAGAAGCTTTTCGGTAGAGAGTTTAGGGTGCTCTAGGTATAATATCATGTCATGTGCAAATAGTGATAGCTTGACTTCTTCCTTGTTTATTTGGATGCCCTTATTGTCCTTTTCTTATCTGATTGCTATGGCAAGTACTTCTAGTACTATATTGAATAGAAGTGGTGAGAGTGGCAGCCTTGTCTTGTTCCCGATCTTAGGGGAATGCTTTCATTTTTTCTCCATTGAGAATACTTGCTGTCAGTTATGGGGAATGGTTTTGACTATATTGAAGAAGACTCCTTCAATTCCCATTTTAAGAAGGGGTTTTTTTCATGAACGGGTGTTGTGTCTTGTCAAAATCTTTCTCTGCATCTATCGATAGGATCATATGGTTTTTATTATTTCACTTATTGGTATGATGTATTATGTTTTTTGACTTGTGAATGTTGAACCAACCTTGCATTCCTGGGATGAATACTGTTTGATCATGATATATAATTTTATGAATCTTTGGATTCTGTTTGCTAATATTTTGTGGAAGATCTGAGTATTTGTGTTCATCAAGGAGATTGGTCTGTAGTTTTCTTTTTTTGTGTTGTCTCTGCCTGCCTTGCATATCATGGTGATATGTACCTCATAGAAGCTGTTTGGGAGTGTTTCTGTTTCTTCTATTTCCTGGAAGATCTTGAAAAGGATTTGGAGTAGGTCCTCTTTAAAGGTTTGAAAGAACTGATTATTGAATCTGTCTGGACCTGGGCTTTTGTGTCTGGGCAGACTTTTAATTACTGTTTCAATTTCCTCTATGGTATAGGCTTATTCGTACTGGAGGTCTTCTTGTTTCAGCAGTGGGAGGTTTAGGATTTCAGGAATTTATTCATTTCTTCTAGGTTCTCATGATTCATGGCCTGCAGGTTCTCAAATTAAACTCTAATGATCTTTTGGATTTTGCAGTTTCTGTCATGATGTTTCCCCTCTCAATATGTATTCTGTTTATTTGGGTTCTCTCTTTCTTTGTCCTTACAAGTCTTGCCAGTGGTTTCTCGAAGTCTATTTGCAGTTGTTTTAAGTATTTTGTTGGCCTCTCATTGAGTGCATATATGTTTAGGAGTGTAATGTAATATATTCCTGGTATAGATGTTTCTTAATTATTAAGAAATGGCCTTCACTGTTTTTTTCCCTTTTTCAGCCTAAAATCTATGTTGTCAGATACTAGTATAGCCACACTGGCCTTTTTTTGAAGGAGTTGTTTGCTTGGAGAATTATCTTCCAGCCTTTGACACTGAGTCTGTGTTTGCTCTGATTATTCAGATGTGTTCCTTGTAGGCAGTAGAATGTTGGATTCAGTCTTTCAATCTATTTTGCCATTTTGTGTCCCTTAATTGGTGTATCTAGGCCATTGACATTGAGCAAGATTATTATCATAGGATTTTGTGCCATCATTTTTAATAAGTTGTTGCACTTTTAGGGTTTGTCTTATCTTACTGCTCCTTCAGTCCTTTTACAGTTTATTTTGACGCCATGAAGTTCTTAAGATGTTGCTTATCTATGAGATTGTGTATCTTTCCTTCAAATCTGAATGTAAGTCTGGCTGAGTAAGGAATCCTTAGTGAGGCTTTCATTTCCTTGAGTTTTTTCAGGATATCCCACCATTGTCTATGTGATGAGAGTGTTTCCTCTGAAAAATCTGCTGTAAATCTTAGAAATTTTCCTTTGCATGTGATTTCCTTATTTGATCTTGCTGTACTTTCAGTGTTCTATCTCTATCTATGGTTCTTGTCTTTTTGATTAGGATATGTCTTGGAGCATTGCTATTTGGGTTTCTTTTAGATATTACCCTTTGGGTCTCCTGAATCTGGGAGCAAGCACTCTTTATTTCCAGGAACTTCTCAGCAATGATTGCTTTGATAGTTGCTTCTTCGTCAGGGTTTTCTTCTTGTCCCTCTGGGACTCCAAAGATCCTTGTTATTCCTTTTGGCCTCTCTATTATCTCTTGTTGTCTGTTCATTTACTGTGAGTCTTTTTTTCCATCTTCTGCTGTTGCCAAGAAAGTCTCTGCACCTCATTTTGGAGCTCACTGATTCTGTCCTCAGCAGCTGTTGCTTTGCTGCAAAGGCCTTCCAATGAGTTTCTTATTTCCTCCACTTTGTTTTTAAAGTCTGTTATTTCTGCTTTCATTTCCATTTCCATTTTCCTCACTTCTGCTTTCATGTCCTCTTGCATTTTATTGGCTCTGTGTTCCATTGTTTCCTTGAGCTCCTTATGCATCCTTAACAGCTCCTTTCAAAATTGCTTATTGTAGAGTTTATACAGCTCATCAATCTTGCTTGTCTCATCTTGGCAGGTGGCTTCGCTCATGGAGTTTGATGGAATTCTGCATTGTTTTACCATTATGACTGTTACAAGCTGCAACTTGAGTGTACTTGTGTTACAGGGCAGTACAGTGGGGGTTGTCAATGGTTTTTTACCAAGATTGAGTGATGTGGGAAATATTTTGGCTAATGTACTCTGGTACTTCTATATAGGATACTGAAAAACTAACTACTTCAGAGGGATGTGCTAGTGTGTCTGCACAGTTTTGAGTTTTGGGGGTGTGAAACCTGGGGTAGAGCGGGTGAGATCTGGAAGATTGGCACCAGGAGTGTGTTGGCTCCTGGTTAGTGATATCGGATGCCCCAACTAGAGGACAAAGAGCTTGGAAGCCCTGAGTGCCCAACTTCCAAAGTATTCCATGCTAAGATTTGGCTTAAATGTTCCTCCTCAGATTCCGTAGCATTTTGGAACTGCCAGAACTACAAAAACTGTGCATAGGGGACACTAAGGATGGATTTAGGAATGCTTAGGCAGCTGTGTGGTCAGATCTCTGAATTAAGGACTTTCATGATGCTATCTCCATACCCCCTTTGATGCAAATATTTGGAGGATTTCACTTGTTGGTTGATAGGTTTGTTTTCTATGTGATGGACATATGATTTTAAAGAAATAAAATAAACATGTTTGAAAACTACATATTGCATTACTAAAGTTCATGGACCATCTTGAGAAAATAAAATATCACAAATATGAGGAAGTCTATATACTAAAATTATTAAGGGCTTCATTATTAATTTGACTGTAATGAAAGCAACAGAAATTATAGCCCATGATTTCTGGATGACTTTAAGGCAAGTTAGAACAATTTTAGAATGATAAAGTCTGAAATAAGCCTCAGAAGCAAGGTTTATGGGTGAATATTAAGTCTTAAGCTTATATACACAACTTAAAAATATATACATTCTTTATTTTTAATGATAAGGCATTGTGCCCAGTATTTATTTACTTCAGCCAATGTTTAAAGTAGCTTAAAAATGTTATATTTTCAAATTAAAAAGTATATAAAAGCATAAGAACATAATAGACTTAATTAAATTGACTACTGTCCTAGTCATATATAGTGATTAAAATTTTTTATTATATCACAGGAAGATGTACAATGTTCATGTCAGGGATTCAGTCATACAGTGTTCCAGAACCCATCCCTCCAAAAGTGCCCACTTCCCATCACCAAAGTCCCCTGATTCCATCCCATTTATTTGTGGGGTATATTGTGATTTTAAATGTGATTTCCACTTTTATTGAGTAAGTATGAATGAATATATCTACTATCTATCTATATATCTATATATCTATATCTATATATCTATATAGATATATATATATATATATATATAATGCATTCCCATGTCGCCACAGTCGCCTTAGGCCGCAGCCATCTTGCAAAAAAAAAAAGATCATGTGGCCGCCCACCTACAAGATGGTCAGACTTCTTCTTCAAGACCCTGAACGAACGATTTGAGGCTCCTTGTATTCCTGAAGAAACCAGATTCCACTGGACTACAGTGGCATGTGATAGGTTCAAATGGAAATATTACTGATGCCCGCTCGAGCAAATCGACGAATAACAGGTTGTCAAGTGATCAAGTGATATAATGCATTAAAAATGTATACCTAGATTAATGTTCTAAAAATATGAATAACTTTTATTAAGAAATATAGGTACTAAGACTAAAGTCATATAAATATATAGAGATATTTTGTAATTTGTTTACAGGTAATATTATGTCCGTTTGTTTAAATAAATTTATTTTATTCCCACCAACAATGGATGAGTGTCCCCTTTTCCTCGCATCCATGCTAGTCTTTCTGGAAAACAATATGGACTTTCCTCCAAAGACTAGAAATTGAAATCCCATTGGACCCAGCCATACCACTCCTGGGAATATACCCTGGGAAGCAAAAAACAAGCAGCGGAAACACCATCCCTACTTTTATATTCATAGCAGCATTATTCACAATAGCCAGAATCTGGAAACAACCAGAGTGCCCAAAAATAGATGACTAGATAAAGAAACTAGGTACATCTACACAATGGAATACTATGCAGTTGTTAGGAAAAATGAAGTGATGAAATTTGCCTATAAATGGATGGACATGGAGAGGATCATGTTGAGTAAAATTAGCCAGGAGGAGAGAGAGACAGATATAGAATGACTGCACTTATTTGCATTTTATATATATACATATATATATATATACATATACATATTATGATACCAATATCCAAGGTCAGGTGAAACGTGGCTCAGGAAGTCTTGTCAAAGGTGGAAACTACCACAAATATGTGGAAGCAGAGGCTAGGTAAGACAGAGAAGGGAACAGTGTGCCAATAATTGTCAAAAGTCTATTACCACATGGAATTTAGTGTTAAATACAGGCAAAAAGATACACATGATAACCTCTAAGTATATGTATTATAATCTACAACATGTAAGAGAGGGAAAAGAGAAAGAGAGAAAAGAAATAAACAACATGCCACAGAGGCAGGCTGGGGAGGGGAGAAGGAATTGGGGACATTGGTGGTAGGCAATGGACACTGGTGGAGGGATGGGTGTCTGGAACACTGAATGGCTGAAACCCAAACATGAACATATTTGTAATTATTAAAAATAAATAAATTTTAAAATAAGTTATTTTATTCCCAAATAGTAACAATGAATGGGGAATGAAACTTTAAATTAAAATTAAATAATTCATTTTCATTCAAAATCATATTACCAAGCACTACAGAAAAATTTTCTACTGTCCATATCAACATGTGTTAGTAATTTGAGTAAACAATTTAAAATACAGAAATTCTATAACTGGGAAGATGCTTTAAGAATGACCTTAAAAACATAATATGCTTAAATTTTTATTAAAGAAAAATCTCAAATGAAATATTTTAGTTATTATTCACTATTCTTGGTAGTAGACTCTCAGTGCCTGCATTTACTGATGAACACAATGGGGAGCAGTTTCTCTTGGGTGGAGCTCTGATGAGCTGTGGAGTCTGGATCTTGAATTGGCTGCGCTTATGCTGCAGGGGTTCCTCTGGCTTCGTGCAAGACTCGATTGGGGTGGCAGGCCAGGGCTAGACCCCATCTTCCCTCTTGGATGCCTCATGATCAGCCAGACACAGGGGAGACCTGGCAGCAGCTCTGCCCTGTCTATCTGTGTCTCTGGTCAAGCGTACCTGGGCTTTAAATAGGCTTTGCTGTAGGGTAGAAGTCTACTGAGCAGGGCTTGAGATAGGCTTTTCTGTTGGGTGAAGCTTTGATGAGTTTTGGAGTCTGGATGTTAAAAATGGCTACCCTCACACTGAGGGGTTCCTCTGGCTTCTACGGGAGGCACAATTGGAATGGCGAGCTAGGGCTAGAACCGCCTTCCATCCCGGATGCCTACTGATCAGCCTGTGCAAACACCAAGCTCTGGCGTTGCTCTTGGCAGGGCTGCTGCAGGGGGTGCAGATACTGGGGCTCAGATGAGACAGGCTGCATGCAGGGGAAGCACCTTTGTCCCTGTGCTATCTGTCCTGCCCTCCTAACTTGCCTTTTTTTTATTTTGAGAAGGGGCACATGCGGCAGTGCTCAGACCTTACTCCTGATTCTGTATTCCAGGGCTCAGGAACCATATGGGATTTGGGAATAGACCTAGGGTGAGCCACACACATGGTGTGCGCCCTGTACACAGCACCAACTCTGAGCATCTCTCTGGCGCCATAACTTGACTTTTTTTGCTTTTCTTTGGGTCACACCCAGGGGTTGCTCCTGGCTCTGCACTCAGGAATTACTCCTGGCAGTGCTCAGGGGACCATATGGGATGCTGAGGATCGAACCCAGGTTATGTGGTCGCCCACCTACAAGATCGGTCAGACTTCTTTGCCAAGACCCTAAACAAATGGTTTTAGGCTCTTCATATTCATGAAGCAAGCAGATGCCTTTGGGCTACACTGGCATGTAATAGGGTCAAATGGAAATGTTACTCGTGCCTGCTCAAGCAAATCGATGAATAATGGAATGTCAAGTGATCAACTGATTAAGTGATTCACCATTCTAATCATTCTTGCTAGTTCAATTAAAGATACATTCTGTAATTTTCTAGCAACTAGTAAGCTAATATAATTATCATTTAGAATAAATTATGAATGAGGTAATGCCATGTTTTATAGATATACATATCTATATACATGTATATTTATCTACAACAAATTTGTAACATCTATTGTCGGAGAGCTGCTGGGGTCCCCAACAATATTAGGAAGCGAGGTCCCTTCTATCTCTGAAGTCAGTGGGGAATAGATGAAAACTCTGGAACCCAGAGCAGTTTTAAGAGGGCTTTACTATCACAGGTTCCGATATACAATCCAAGAGCAGGGAAAACTCTGGATTCTGGATTCCCAGCTAGACCCCAGCCACATGTAGGCCAAGATGGCTGCCACCACGTGTTGAGGCCCAACAGAGAACCAAGAGAATGGCTAGGCAGGGAAGCCAAAATGGCAAAATGGCAAAAGGGGCTTCTCTCTTCTTACAGCTTATTTTATAGATAGAAATCCTCCTGAACTTCCCAGCCTGGTCCATTGTGGGCCGGGCTATCTAGAGATGAAAACAGGTAGATAGCTCTATTGAGATGCAGCACTTCTGGTAGCCTTGTGGCATTTATAAGCACCCAGAGCTGATTCAAAGCCTCCCTAGCAGAGCTGGGAGGGGCTGCAAGCTAAATGTAGCTGGAAGCTAAATAGGGCCTCACCCAACAATCTATAAACATTATACATGTAGCTTTTATTTTTCCTCTTCAAAGAATTGAAACATAAATGAATATCTAAGGTTGTTCTAAGCTCCTCACATAATTTTGGTGCTGAAAAATTTTCTCCACCAAACCCCCAATTTTTTTTTTAGTTTTTTTTTTTTTTTTTTTTTTTGCTTTTTTGGATCATGGCAATGCTCAGGGGCTTCTCCTGGTTCAGCACTCAGGAATCACTCCTGGCAGTGCTCAGGGGACCATATGGGATGCCAGAGATCCAACAGATGGAAAACAGGACTCCTGGGAGACAGGGTGATGGGAGAGGGTGGGCATTAACTCCACTGAAATTCAAAAACCTTGCTATGGAATATACATTTTCAAGTTTCCTGAGTGTAATATTTTACTTCATTCAGTGATGTATTTATGTAATAAAATCTAAACTGATTAAGATTGGTGTGATTTGTCAAAAGGTACAAGTTATTGAAGATAACTGGGAGGAAGCAGAATAATCAGTTGTTATCAAGTTAGGTATTAGGCACAGTTCATGATCAAATAGAATCCACACACTCCTCATGGATTTTATTTCTGTCTCAGAACTTCTCTCTCATGTAAAAACATCACCCTAGTACTGACTTCTCAGGCACCATTACTCTGGTGTTCTTCCAAATCCAGAAATGGCTTCTTGTTCCAGAATTTCCTTTCTTCAACACTAAGGAAAAGTTGTTTCTTCTGGGCCCCATATCCCTGAGGCCATCTCTTGATTGCTAAATTGGTGGTCCATTAATTTGACAAATGGAGATGTCACAATGCTAACTCAAATTCATTTAAGCTTTTGGGCATCTAAACTAAGTTTCAAACAGATCCTATGGGGATTATAAAGAGGTGGCATGAATCTAATTTTCCAATGGCTAAACTAACTGAATTGGTGGCCATTCCTTTCTCGATTACATTAGATAAAAAGAGCTTGGAGGAAATAGTCCTCATTAATGTGTATGTGTTTAAAAGGGCAGAATATCCTACTGTTTTTTTTCTATTAGTGTTAATATAGAGAAAAATGTAATGCAGGGACTTATAGTTGTCTTAAAGGGAGCTTAGAATACGGATTTATTCATAAGATGTTTATTAAATACAAAAATTGCTCTATAATTTCACTAGTGATCCTAGCACTAAAGTTCACACACATAAATCTTCACAAATAAGTAAATATAGGGGCCAAACATATCTCATATTGTACAGAGAGTAAAGCACTTGCTTTAAAGAATTCAATCATGGATTCTTCATGTGGTCTTCTTAGCCCTGACAGGAGTGATGCCTGAACTTCACTTTTGTTTTCCTTTTTGGGTCACAACCTGAGGCACTCAGGGGGTTACTCCTGGCTCTTCACTCAGGAATTACTCCTGGCGGAGCTCAGGGGACTGTATGGGATGCCAGACATCAAACCTTGATCGGCTGTGTGAAAGGCAAACAAACGCCCTACCCGCTGTGCTATCACTACAGCCCCCAGAACTTTGATCTAAAATAAAACCTAAGCAGAGTAGGATAGAGCTCAGAAACTGAGTCAGTAACATATGTTATATGACTATTGTACTGAAAGTGGAAAATAATCATTTGTTGACTCAAGAAGGATATATATATATGTATATATATTTTTTAAATATATATATACATTAAAAATTCAGCTAGAGATTTCCATGAAATAATAAGTTCACGTATTGGGTAAAATTGCATATTAGGTAGGTAGAAATAATAATATGACTTATTAAGCAGATTACTTACTAGGTAGGTAGAAAATATAGGTGCAATATCTCTTACTAATGACAAAAATGTGCCAAATGAATATAGATTCAACTAAAACCATTTAGTCATAGCAAATTAATGTTTTGAATTGATTTATAATTCTTATTGTTTAACATAGACATTTGTTGGAGGACATGTTTAGCTAATCTGGGAGTTTTGTTGTTTTGCTCACTCCCAGCTTAATCTTATTTAATCCAATGTTCATTCTAATGAGATCTCTCTTCTATGTAAACACTTCTAGAGGGTGTGGCAGTTACAGAAGTCACCTTGATTGAATAACTTCTGACTTATACATCTACTAAGGCTTCTATGTTTTCTAGATTGGGCACAGCTCCTCTTTATACCCACTGCACCCAACGTGGGACAGTTAGAATTTACCAGGAGACTACCACCCTGGCTACGCTGAGACTAAAGGAAGACTATAGGAAGGATCATACTAGTTTGCTCTAAGCAGGCGAGTATGACCCTTTCAGTACATGAGAACAAGATACTCAGAATCACCCTGGTGCAGATAATAATAAGGACCTTGTGGGTACCATCTAGATTACATGAAGCTCATGAAGTTAAGATGTATTACTTTATATAAGCCCCTCTCTCTCCAGTGTTTTACATAAGAGATAATCTTGGGATTAGTCCTTGGTGTAACCTTTGTTTATACCTACAATAGGGTGTGGCACTACACTCTGTTTAGGGTTCTTTGTTGGCATGACAACCTCCCGATTGGGGTTACTTTGGTGTATATAAGGGGCTGACTTGAGGCCCCTTCGCGCCTTCACCTTTTACCTTTTGCCTTTTGGATCCTCAGCCTTCAGCTTTTGGCTCCCTGCGGCTTTTGGCCTTTTGCTCTTTGGCCTTTTGCTCTTTGGCCTTTGCTCCTTCTTCTGGGTAGGACTCAGCTCGGGTGAGATCCTCTCTCTTTGGTGGGAGACTTAGGCTCTTTTGTATGATCTAAGTTCGGACCAGAGCTAGAGTTTGTTCATTATATTGGAGTGCTGTGGAAGAGCTTTTGTACTATTAAAAGCCATTTTTGGAACTGCACCGACTCGTGAGTTTTCATCCGTTCGCCCGGCTCGGAGGTAGAAGGGAACTCGCTTCCGGCACTGTCGGGGACCCCGGCGGAGCGCCCGACAGACATTATCTAGAAATCTTTATCATTTACCTTAAGACTTAAAAATAATCATATTTTTTAAAATAAGCATTTTTTTGAATGCCACACTTTAATTGCCCAGAAGATTTCACCACAACTGCTTAAAGCATTGCTTTATAATCTTTATTGTACTAGTCTGAACTGCATATTTAATTTATCTGTCCTATGCTTAATTTATAAATATGTAAATGATAAACACTAAGACAGGAATTTGCATTATAAAATAAAAGCAAGGTTTTTTGTACTTTATCATGCATCAGAAATTGTAATTGAAGGGCTATTGTGAAAAACCCAAGAAATTTGTAACGTTTTGTAAAATTACCTCTTTATTTTCTCATATATTTCAAATATCTCAGGCACAAGCCAGCTCAATACTGAAAGGAAGAATCAATCATTCAAATGACCTCTCGGAACCTATAAAAAATAAACAATGATTTTGCTTTTAATGTGTGACTGGAAAATAGTTAAAGTAATTTATTGCTCCACAGGAATCCCAGTTGGACCAAATCAAGTGTACTTAAAATGTAAAACTTTGCACTTGTGCATCTTTGTGCTGTATCTAGGTACCGTGGTCACAGCTGAATCTTAAAATTGCAGACAATGTTAAGTGTCTCTCGTGAGCAACTTTAAATTTTCTACCAAAAAGGAACTGATTCTTGCTAAAAATATAATCACTGGGCTACACTATTGGATGTTTAATCTTCAAGAAAGTGACTTTTCTTGTATTATGAAACCGTGCTCATCAACAGCAGTTATCTTTATTCTTTTTCATGCCCAGATTATGTCTCCTGCTTCATTGGAGAGAGGAATTGAGAACTGTGCACAGGATTTTCTATAATGTCAAATGATGCATAGATTTGAAGAAATACTATATATTAAGTTTTCAGTACTCAAATTTGCTTGAGTCAGTAGTATTTTGCAATTATTCATAAAAATTAAGGTTCTTAAATTATTGCAAAATGCTAACAGAAATCAGAAATACACTGCCAAAGAAATCCCTTACACCAACGCTATTTTCTGGACTACTGTAAATTTTTTCTAAAAAAAAATTATTTGTGAATATAACAATTAAATGAGAATTAGAATAAGATAGCTTTTTTGGTTTTGGATCTTTACCAGTGTGGTGGGGCTACTTCCTGCTTGGAATTCACATCACTGCTGACATTAACTGGGAGAGATGTGCTGGCTTCTAACCTTTGACTCCAGCATATTGAGCATATCCTCTAGCCCACTGAATTATTATCTCAGGCTACAAAAATGACACATATGTGTGTGTATTTATAATCGCTTACTATTATTATTTTATACTTTAATGCTGGTATATCATGCCCACCACTGAGTGTCATAGTATTTGTAAATTTACCAGGCCTGGTAAATTTCTGAGGGTGCACTAGCATCCTCAGATCAGAGTTCCATGAAACTTTTCTCAGAATTGTTTTAATTAGAAATTACTTTGTCTCTTGTTTTGTTTCTTTATATCATGCATATAAGAGACTATCTGATGTCAAGGGTTTTTATTTCTTTCTGAAAACTCTTTTGCATGACTTCCTCTAGTTACATCTAAATCACAACAAAGTATAGGGTAGTATAGGATTTATCTCTTCTTATCCATCAATATTATTTCATATGTTGGGGTTCAGGGACAGACTGTCCCCAATAGACATTGGGGTTCAACAAGGTACCCTGGCACATTCAAGGCCAATACCCATCCTCCATTACCCCCTGGTGGGTAAAAAGAACAAGACCACAGACTGCTCAGTAATCAGAGGCTGCTCTTTAGTGCCTCCTTTGCTCTCTACCTCTTTTCTGAGTCAAATCTGCTTGTCAATATCTCCCAAAATGTTGGGGGTTGGGTTGACAAGAGATGATGAACTTTGATCCTGAAACAATGAAAAGGTGTAAAAAGTTGCTCCTTCCCAGAGCAATCTACCAGGGGACCTCCCACCAAAGATGAAGTCCTTCCCTGAGCCTATAGACTTGCCCAGGACAGAGATAGAATTCCAGCTAAGGGCATATTGTTTTTTCCTTTCCTTTGCTGGTATAGCATTTACTTCTTAATAATATTTCTAGTCATTTTGTATAAACACAGTTAAAGATGCAGACATTTATCAAAACCCAGGACTAAGCTTAAGGGTGGCTTTTCCTTGGTACAACTTGCTATATATTCCAGACTATGGTTCTCAGGCCAAGTTAGTTTTATCCAAACCACAACATGGTCCAAAATCAGTTGCTTATCTTTGGATCAGGAAAGGATTTGTTCCATGAGCATTCTCTTAGCTATTATACTTTTAACGACACAGTCAGTCCATGTCGAGGTCAGGGTAGCTTACTCATGCTTCTCTGGATCTATCCAAGTCCCACAACAGGACCCTTCTTTGGGGGTATTAGTCATGTAGGCAGAGAGACAGGAGGGGGCCTGCATGGCAGTGAACTGTTGCCATCAAGCTATCACCTTTTAGAACCAGGAATGAAGACTTGGTAAGACCCATTAACCAACAACAGACCCTGAGGTGGCTGGATACACCTTCTTCCACCCCCAACCCCCCCCCCCCCCCATCAACCTTCAAAGGCCCAGCAGAAGATTCCAAGCATTCCAACCCAAAGGGATGAAAGCCCCCTTTGGAAATCAGTCAGGGCTTGCTCCCTCTCTGCCTCTGGAGCAGTCTCTGGAGCAGCGCTCTCCCTTGAGTGTGTTACTCTCTCTTTCCCTACTCCTTCCCTTTCCTAAAATCTTAATAAAATGTTTTACATCACTGCTCCTCTGTTGCTGAAAATTATTTTTCTGTGAGGAAGACAAGACCCTGAGGAAACCCTGGGTAAGGCCTAGGACTGACTTTTGCTTTCACGCAAAGAGTGATTCTTCGGTCCAGCCTGAATCCGTGGCTTCCTGAGAAATCTCGGGTGGTGGTGATCAACTCCGTGCCTAGAGATCAAGTGGGCTTCAGGTGATCTTCCGGCTTGACAGCCACCTTGTGGGGCTGGTGGGGCTCAGGCTCATGCCATGCAGGGGGCTCATCGAAGACTTTATCAGTCCTAAGCCTGCCCAGGGATTCCCTGGTGGCAGAGAGGCGGCTTGGGAGAAAGTGACTATCACTCTCCCCTTCCGGCCTCATATAAGCCTCCCGTGGGGTCCACCTGCATCATTAGGAACTAGAATCAATCAAAGGCAATTAATGTTTTAAGTTAGGAAATATGGCAGAGACCAGGAGTAAACATTTCAGAATTAGTTAACTCCCATATCACAAATGAATATCTTTAACTGCCTTCCTGTGCCTCTACAAAAACCCTTTGCTCTAACATAAGAATATGCAATAGGCATACAGGAAGGAGAAAAACATTTCACTTACAATACAAAACCGAGGGCTGGCAAGTAGGAGACAGAGAGCTGTGAGGAAGAGTAATCCAACACCTTATATTTCAAAACTTTTCTACTATTCCATTGTCAGGCACTTAAATTGTTTCAGAATTTGGCTTTATAAATAATACTGTGATGATCATAGGATTGCATATGTCCCTTTGAATTAATGTTTCTGAATTTGTGGCATTATTTCCTGCAGAGCATTTGCAGTGTCAAACAGTAGATCTTTTTCATATTTTTTTTTTTTTTGCAAAATCTTCAAACTGATTTTCAGAGTGACTGAACCAAGCAATAGTCACCTGCAGAGAAAGAGATCCATTTTCCCACATCCTAACTGATACTTTTTGTTTCTGGGTTTTCTGATATTTTCTGATATAGGCTTTTCTATTGTTATAAGCATTATTTACATACAGCTGTAAACCAATTTTAAGTTCTTTGAGAAATTGTTAATCTCTGCCCATTTTATTTATTATTTTTTAGAAATTTTATTTCAGACTTTGTGTGGTTTACAAAAATGTAACTGGTAGGGTTTCATGCATAAAACATTCAAACACCAACATTTCCTTGAGAGTGTAATCATACTCCACCATTGCTCCACCATTATCTTTTTGAGTGAGGGGGAAGTGGAATTCTATGTAATGATGGTGGAAGAGGTTGTACAAACTTAATTTTATGCAAGTGATAAATTTATAAAGCTATTTATTAGTACACATTTACAAATACTTTTGTGTACATTGTGAAAATAAAGGCTGTAGTTTATTTCAGTGTTGATTTTCTGCCTGGGACACTATACTGTAGTGACAGTCAATTAATTGATTAGAATGTTTAACAAAATTTGGGGGCTTTAATCCCTAAGTAAAGCCCTCCAAAAAATTAGTACACAACAGCCTTATGGATATATCTTTTCACAATCTCCAGGTGATACATCAGGAGCCAAGGAGGAAAGCGCCAGGTCACAGGAAGCCAATCACACCCATGGAATAGGTAACAAATCAGAATGTAAAGGGGACACCTGGGGAGCAGGATTTGGCAGCAAATAAAGGCTATCACAGGCTCCTCCCCTCATTTTCTCTGTCTGGCCCACTACTCCCAACTCAGCTCCCTCCCTCGCTTACTCTTTCCTGTACTGGGCATGCCCCCATACCAGCATGAAAGCAAGGTACTGAGCACAGGAGTCTCACCCATGTGTACAGGGTAGAGTCTGGAGACTAGCGAAAGCTGAGACAGGACAACAGGGATCACCTTGGGTACAGCTGGAGGTCTAGTGGCACTGAGAGAGCAGCATAGGAATAGGACCGGACCATCATTCATGGAAGGCAAATTGACTGCATGGGACAAACTAGAAATTTGTTCTCAGGTACCAGGAAGGCTAGACATTTGGGAAGGGACCTAGAATCATATCTACGCTAAACTAACTGTCAATTCTCTGAGTTTTGTATGTGAATCTTCATACAATGCTCAAGAAACCACTTGCACAGGGGAGTCCACTTTTGCATTAATACAGTGAAGTAGCAATTGTAAAAAGAAAGTAACTCTTATTAACAATTTTTTTTTGCTTTTTGGGGTCACACCTGGCGATGCTCAGGGGTTACTACTTGCTCAGGAATTACTCCTGGTGGTGCTTAGGGGACCATATGGTATGTCAGGGATCAAACCTGGGTTGGCCACGTGCAAGGCAAATGCCCTACCCGCTGGGCTATTGCCCGGCCCCAACAAATTTTTTTAAATAAGAAAAAAAGATTATTCAGGGATTGTAAGCTATAAATGACCCAAAGTTGTAAAGAGACAGCACATTCTAGAACTTACAATATCAGTGTAACTTTATCTATCTATCTATCTATCTATCTATCTATCTATCTATCTATCTATCTATCTATCTATCTATCTATCTATCTATCTATCTATCTATCTATCTATCTATCTATCTATCTATCTATCGCTACGATCTTCCTTCTCTACTCCTCTACTATCATCTTCATCTACGACTATCGATCTATCGATCTATCGATCTATCCATCGGCCCACCGCTATCGGTCTATCGGTCTATCGGTCTATCGTTCTATCTATCTATCTATCTATCTATCTATCTATCTATCTATCTATCTATCTATCTATCTATCTATCTATCTATCTATCTATCTATCTATCTATCTATCTATCTACCTACCTACCTATCTATCTATCTATCTATCTATTTATCTATATCTATCTATCTGTCTGTCTGTCTGTCTGTCTGTCTGTTTATTTATTTATTTATTTATTTTTGCTTTTTGGGGTCACACCTGAAAATGCTCAGGGGTTTCTCCTGGCTCTGCACTCTGGAATTACTCCTGGCGGTGCTCGGAGGACCTTATGGGATCCTGGAGATCGAACCCTGGCTGGCACAGGACTGCCATGTGCAAGGCAAACACCCTACCCACTGGGCTATTACTCCGGCCCCATCAGTGTAACTTTAAAACAGAAAAAAAATTGGTGAGTAAATAGAACTAAGTAATGAAGCTGAAATATTAATCATTAGTAGCAGGACCAGAAAATTAACAATACAGAGTTTTATCCTGGGAAAACTTTAAAAAATGAATATCTCCTTTTGCCCTGCTACAACGGATAAATCACTTGTCACTTGTATGACTTGTCTTCCTGTTGTTAATTGGATTTGCTCAAGCAGGCACCAATAACATCTCCATAGGTACTGTCACAAGCAAGTGTAGCCTAAGGGAATCTGCTCGCTCCAGGAACACGAAAAAGCCTCACTTACTACAAATACGTCATTATTTTTAAAATGCTTAAAAAATGTCAGTGGTCACTACCTAAATTATGAGCCCTAGAAAAGTGTCTACAGGAAATTAGATGTACCTAAGCACAAAATATTTTTAATTTAAAAAGTATAACTTCTCTTCCCATTGCTCATCGATTTGCTCGAGCGGGCACCAGTAACATCTCCATATGTCCTGTTGCAAGCAAGTGTATCCCAGGGGCATCTGCTTGCTCCAGGAACAGGTAAAGCTTCAAACCATTCTTTCAGGTCATGGAATGAGGTTGAAAATTGTTACTGGTCTTTTGGCATATCAAATAAAACACAGGTACCTTGCCAGGCTCTGCCGTGTAGGTGGTATACTCTCAGTAGAAGGCTCTCATCTCAAGCATGAAGATTAAACTGTTGAAGCTGATGTAACTCAATGGGAAAAGGTCAAGTTTTCTCTTGAGTGGAGCTCTGAGAAGCTAAGGAGTCGGGATGTTGAGAATGACTGACTTCATGGTGTGGGGTTGTTCTGGCTTACTGCTAGGCTCACTGGGATGACAGGTCACAACTAGAACCTGCCTAGTACTATATACAGTGTATAAATGTGAAAGATACTGGGAAGGACCTGATCCTAACATCTAGTACTATTTAAGATTGTAAATAGTACTCCAGACCCACAGGTGTGGGTCTGGCAATTCTCTCTTCTGGGGTAGCTGGCATGGAGGTGGAAGAAAGGGCGGAGGAGCCCAAATCCCAGCTCCAAATCTGGCCAGCCTGGCCCCTCCCCTGCACATATGAGCGAACTCTTGGAGCAAAGTTGGACTCAGCCAGGGGCTGGCAGAGCCCCTTACCAACCACCAGAGGTCAACTCCATGGGTTGCTTCCACGTGGGACTGAGCTGCACAGCTGTGGGTCTGGAGTGGTTGGTTCTGGATCTCTTCTGGGGTTGCCGATGGAGCTGTGGGTCTGGCATGTCTCTCTTCCAGAGTAGCTGACGTGGAGGTGGACGAAAGTGTGGAGGAGCCCAAATTCCTGCTCTAAGTCTTACCAGCCTGACCCCATATAAAGTACAATGAAAAATAATGTAAACATTTCATTATTGCATATGGTTCTGATCACAAAATAAAATGAAAAGATTTAAGACATATTTAAAATAATTTTATTTTTAAAAAATGCCTTAAAAAACTAAGCTACAAATGTGATTCAAATTTGCTGGTGCATTTCAGATACTTAAAGTCCAGAATAGCAATTTTTCTTTAGTCCAGATACTTAAAGTACTTAAAGTTCAGAATAGCAATTTTCTTTAGTGGTGGTCACACAATTGAATAATTAAAAGATATTCACATTAGCACTGACCAGAAAAAATTACACATATTTTAAAGCCTCAGAGCCACAATATTCTGCCAGGGATATCTTTTCTACCATTTCAAAAACTAGGAGTTTGCTGCCATTTTTACCCTGATATTGATGTAAATAAAACTCGTGTCTCAGAACTGTTCAAGGGAACTAATAATGATTTATATGTTCCTATATATTTTACGTGTTGTTGATTATATTTTAAAGAACAAATTTTCTTTTCTTGGTGAATGCCAGAAAATTTGTTTCATTTGCATGTGTTTCATTTTTTCCAAGACTCCTTTTTATAAATTTTTCCATTCTATGGAACTAGATTAACCCTCATCTTCCTTACACAAGTCTTCAATGCAGTGATTAGGGTTATATCACTGTATCACTGTCTTTCCACTGTTCATCGATTTGCTTGAGTGTGCACTAGTAACATCTCCATTAGTCCTGTCACAAGCAAGTGCAACCCAAGGGCATCTACTTGCTACAGGGATAGGAGGAGCCTGAAACCATTCTTCAGTTTATGGAACTGAGGTCCATAATAATTACTAGTCTTTGGCATAAAAAGTATATAAAACAAGGGTAGCTTGCCAGGCTTACCGTAGGTGGTATAGTGTCAGTAGAAGGCTCTCAACCTGAACATTTACTGATGAAACTTAAAGGGGGAAGATCAGGTTTTCTCTGGGATGGAGCTTTGAGGAACTATGGAGTCTAGATGTTGAGAATTACTAATTGCAAGATGTGTGGTTTGCTCTGGCTTCTTCCAGGCTTACTGGTATCAGTCAATACTTGTCTAGAACTGTCTACTATGTATAAATGTGAAAGAACTTGGGAAGGACCTTATGCTAAATATAGTATCCTATAAAAATATCAAGCGGCCGCTTGTGACCGTGCGCCAAGGAACCTGTGGGTCTGACGTGGGTGGTTCTCTCTCTCCCGGGGCAACTGGCATGAAGGCAGAGGAAAGGGCCTGGCCCAAAACTCCACTCCGAATCTGACCTGCATGGTCTCTCCCCACTAACAAACCCTTGGAGCAAAGTTGGACTTGGCCAGAGGATGGCCGAGCCCCTTACTGGGAGGTCAGCTCCATGAGTTGCTTCCACATGGGGCCAGCCGAGCAGCACAGCTGTGGGTCTGAAGTGGATGGGTCTGGATCTTTTCCGGGGTTGCAAATTAGCTGACTCTGCTGTTGGTGGGTCTCTCTCTTCCAGGGCAACTGGCATGGAGGCAGAGGAAAGGGCAGGGCTCAAAACTCCACTCCGAGTCCAGCCAGCATGGTCTCTCCCCGCTCATGAGAGCAAACCCTTGGAGCAATGTTGAAGTCTTCAATGCAGTGATTAGGGTTACTGTGGATAATATTTTTATCGAATTTTTCTTACTTGGGGGACAAGTTAGTCTGATAAATAGGTGATTTTCTACTTCCTCAAAAAAGATTTTCGGTGATGATATTCCAAAGAACAGTAGTCTGGTTGTGAGAGGGAGAGCAGCTAGTTCTAGCTTTAATGAAAATTTTATTTTATAGCAAGAAAGAAACTTTCAAACTACAGAATACTAAAGCAATGATAGTAAATAACTAAAATCTAATAAAATTAATTATTTTGAAATGCACATGTAATGTAGCATATGGTTTCTATTGTTTAATTAGAACAGTATTGCATAATTTAATTGTTTCTTGCAATTGCATGCAATATATAACGAATACATTATCTACTATATATAACATATGTGATCAATATGATGTAATTATTACATTATTCACACATGTATTTATACATGTACATTTACATTTGTATATGTATTCAACAACAATATTTAGGAGTACATATATGACCACAAATTCTACAACTTTCATTTTTATTTTAAAAACACCCATTTCTCTAAACTTCAAAATATTTATTTGGGCCCAGAGTGACAGTACTGAAGTTAAAGTGTTTGCCTTGCACATGGCCATCCCAGGTTCGATTCCCAGTGTCCCGTATAGTCACCCAACCACCACAAGGAGTGATTCCTGAGTGCAGAACAAGTGCTAGCCCCTGAGCATTGATGGATGTGACCCAAATATAAATCAATGAATAAAATGTTTATTTGGGTTAATGATTCAAGAATTGAGGATCTGATGGTGCAAGCGCAAAAGATCAAGAACGACATCATTGGTCTGACTGAGATGAGGAGGCGTCAGTCACCTTATGCTGTATTTGAAACCGGAGAAGAATTGTTCCTTGGAACATGCGACAAAAAGAGGCATCGGTGGCGTTGGTGTCCTTGTCAACACGAACATGGCCATCAACATTGATTCATTTGAATGCCTAACAAACCGGATAGGACAATTACACTTGAAGAGATGTGGTCCACTGCCAGCAATTTCTATCTTCATTGTCTACGCACCAAGATCCACATACAAAGAAGATGAAATTGAGAAATTCCACATGGAATTGGAGGAGTTCTATAAAACGATCACACCTTCTACAAGATCATAGTCAGTGATTTTAATGTCAAGATAGGACCGAGAAGATCAGCTGAAGAACTCCACCTCGGGACCCATGGCCTAGAATGGAACAAACAGGGTGAGAAACTATCTGAGTTCATCATGACCACCAAGAATATTCATGGGAACTCACAGTTCCAGAAGGCTGAAGCGAAACGTTGGACATGGGAATCTCCTGGCGGACAGTTCCACAAATGAAATTGACCACATCATATTCAATTGACGGTTTTGTATGACCGAAGTTGTTGTCGTCCCCAAATTCCAAACAGGATTGGACCGCCATCTCCTTCGTGCAAAATTCTATTTCCGCGTGGGGAGAAAAGGCTGCAAAGTTTAAGAAGAGAACTCCCAGAACGACCACCGACTGGGAACTCTTTGGCACCATTGCAGCAACATGGGAAGATACCATCATTGACCGACATCGATGAAGAATACAACCGACTGGTTCAGTACCTCCATGATTGTGTGAAGAATGCCAAGAGAGAGAGAAAGACACGGAAAGGACGCTTGTCTTCAGAAACTCTTGAACTCATTCGCCAACATGGCAAGGTGCGAGCTTCAGGAGACCAAATGCTAACGTCCAAGGTTGCTAAATGGTGCAGAGAAGCAAAAAAAGAATACCTCAAAGATAGAAGAGTAGAAATACTGGAAGATGCAGCAGAAGCCGGGAAAAGCATTCGCACCCCCCCGCCTGTCCTTCGCCAACTATAAGACCAAGATGACTGCCCTCCAATGTCCTGATGGATCTATCACATCTTCCAGAAAGGCAATGAAGAAGATTATCCATGACTTCTACTCAAATCTCTTTGATAGCCACATTCACCTGCCCACATACCAAATTCCACAGGATGGATATGTCATTCCCAACATTCTCCCTTGTGAAATCTGACATGCCATCTCGTTGGTAAAGAAGGGAACAGCACCAGGCCCAGACAAAGTCAGACCCAAACACCTGAAGAATCTGCCATCGGTACTCATCAATACACTAGTGCGGCTCTTCACACGCTACCAGTCCGAATACAAGGTGCCCTCCCAATGGAAAACCAGCAGGACAATTCTACTGTTCAAGAAGGGAGACATTCACAACATCGGCAACTATCGCCCCATCTGCCTGTTGTCCATCATCTACAAGCTGTTTACATGAGTCATCCTGAACAGGATTACAAGAATACTAGATGAAGGACAACCATGCAAGCAAGCAGGCTTCTGGAAAGGATTCAGCACAATCGACCATATCCAGACAGTAACCAAGCTCATTGAGATTTGTAGGGAGTATAAGATGCCGCTCTGTCTCATGTTCATTGATTTATAGAATGCCTTTGATTCTGTGGAGACTGAAGCAGTCATCAAAGTCCTAGCCAAACAGGGTTTTCAAACCCAATACATCAAGATCCTTCGTGAGCTGTATTATGGATTCACCACCAGGATCTCACCGTTCTACAAAGAAGTGATCATTGATGTCAAAAAGGGATTCGACAGGGTGATACCATTTCACCAAAACTCTTTATCGCCACCCTCGAGAACATCATGTGACAATTAGAATGGGAAGGAATGGGAGTGAAGATAGATGGTCAGCAACTACACCACCGCCTCTTCGCTGATGACATCTTTCTAATATCACCAAACATTAGCCAAGCGGCACAAATACTAGCTGACTTTGACCGAAAATGTGGCAAGATAGTTCTACAGCTGAATCTAAAGAAAACTATGTTTATGAAAAATGAACTAGTTCCAGAGGTCCCATTCACTTTCAATGGAACAAACATCTCTGAATACAGCAGCTATGTGTACCTAGGTCGAGAAATCAACATAATGAACTACCTAAAACCTGAGCTGCGCAGGAGGAAGAGAGTGGTATGGAATGCCTTCAAAGGTATCGAAGAAATAGCTAAAAGCACAAAGAACCACTACATCTCTTTGACTCCACCGTTCTCCTGCACTAACATATGCCTCAGAGACCTGGGCCCTACGAAAGCAGGATGAGAATGCTATCCGGTCTCCCAGAGAGGAATCAAAAGAGCTATGCTTGGAATATCATGCTTCACTCAAGTGAGAGAAGGAATCGGAGTTCTGACCTCCTTCGCTATTCCAGAATCAGCGATGCTGTCTCTTTTGCCAAGGCATCGAAAATCAAATTGGCTGGACATGTAATGCGATTTTGAGGCAACCGTTGGACTAGAGCTGTTACTGACTGGATCCCATGGGATGTCAAAAGATCACATGGCCACCCACCTACAACATGGTCAGACTTCCTTGTCAAGACCCTGAAGGAACAGTTTGAGGCTCTTCATATTCCTGAATCAACCAGATGCCATTGGGCTACATTGGCATGTGATAGGGTCCAATTGAAACGTTACTGGCGCCCGCCGAGCAAATCGATTAATAACGGGATTCAAGTGATAGGGTCAAGTGATCAAGTGAATGATTCAAGTTTCTAATGCATGTGTTTAGAAGTTCAATATCTGGGTAACAGAAAAATTTTATAAAAAATAGAATTTGGAGGGCTGGAGCAATATTACAACAGATAGAGCTCTTGCCTTAGACACAATCTAGCCTGATTTGATTCACTGCACTCCATATAATCCCTGAGTCTCTCCCAAAGTGATTAAAAAATAATTTGGTGCCAGAGAGCTAGTGTATTTGGTGGATCACTTGCATTTCACACAGCCATCTTGTGTTCTATATCTGGTACCACTTACTATTCCCTTTAACCCACTAGAAACTATTGCTAAACACAGAGCCAGGATTAAGCCCTGAGCACTGTCAGGTGTTTCCCAAAAAGGAAAAATCATGGAATACATAACAGTAAAAAACCTTTAATTGAGCATTCCTGTTCACTTTCAATGCTTAGTAGCGTTATATTATTTCTACTTCAGTTTTTGTACAAACTGTTAATTAACCAACTGATATTTATATATTTTGTTCTCAAATTATGGTATTTCAGCATCTATTCATATTTATTAATAGTTTATTTCAATAGACAACTGGAATAAAGAAAGATAATTCTTAAAACCCCAACTATATTTTTGCCTAAGTTACTTGAATCCTATAGCATAAAAAATAACATTTTAAAATGGCATTTTCAGAAAATTTTATACATTTATATTATGTGCATCATTTAACTCATTATTGATATTTCATTTTAATTTAATATTAAAGATTATGATGTTTCAACAATATACTGTTTTTCCTTTAGAAGTTTAAACTAGTAGAAAAATTCACATTTAACAATAATTATGCATGTTGCTATTTGAGCTTGTGCTAAGAATGAAATTGTTAGTGTTAACTTGAAAAACAAACCTCTGAAATTTCGATAAATACAAAATTGTTCTCATAGCTTCAAAGTCACCAGCAATTAAGTGTAAAAACTAATTAGCTACAAGTTTGGTCACTACAGTTCTCTATATCATTTTCATTCTTGGCCACAGATTCTGTCTGAAAGTAAAGTCTAGATGTCAGGTATATAGGTAATATGTTTTCCATAATAAGGGGACCTTATCTTATAAAATGTATTTTATCTCAACATGATAATATTTCCCAGAGAAACTAAATCATAAATCCTGAACTGGGATGATTATTCATTAGCACTTTTTAGCATCCTATTAAAAAAATTCAACTCAATTTCTAGTTAGGTTCATCTGTCCCGAATAAAATCATCTCCATCCAGATCATTTAGCAATCAGATTTAAACAGATAGTGAATCAAACTATTGTTGTGAACCCATTGAGGACATAAACTTGTTTTTAAGAAATCCCAACACCAAAACTGTTATATGTCTGTAAACTTTGAGTATTCCCTTATTGTGGCATTAAAAATAATCTAAGTATTTCTTTTACAGTAGACTCGTAGGTATCCAAAGGAAAGAAGATGAATAAAGCGGGAAAGAGAAGTTGCTTTGGAAGACAGTAGAGAAAGACTTGGAGTGGGTCAGGCTTGCATCCCCGCCCAGGCAGCTGGAATCTATTTGTTCTGCGTAACCCCATATGAGTCAAACCATCTCAGCTCACTGGGAGCTGAGAACTTGTGAGGGAAGAGAAGTTGCTTTTGACAGGAGAAAGGAAAGTAAGTCTTAACATCAGCATAAGCCTTCCAGATTAATTGCCTTTCCTTGTAAAAATGAAGTTTAGGAGGAAAGGAAATAGTGAAGCAAAATAGTTTTTATGGAAAAAATAGATGTGAAGGGAGAAAGGGAGTGGAGAGAGCAAAAGATCTAGGGAGAGACAGAGACGGAAGGATGGAAGAAGGGAGAAAGAGAAGGTCAAGGAGAAGCCTGTCTTTGCTAGAGTTCTCGGTCTGGCCTTTGTCACAGGGAATCTTCTCTAATATTAAATTACCATGAGATTCATTCCCTTAAATTGGCAGCATCTGTGCCATTTTTCCATATGAAGTTGCAGAGGACAGACCTTCACCCATGTAGCCCTAAAAAGATTTAAGGGGGTGAAATCTCAGGAGAAATAATGTAGGCAGATATATAGGTGGGATTCTGAATATATATTTGGAGATAGATCATAGCTTTGGGGAAATAACAATACAAAGACATTTAGTAACAACTTAACCCTGAAACAGGAAGAACACATCACATGGAGATTCAAATGCTGAATTCTTTGAAATGAAGAAATCTGGGCTCCGACAGAGAAGTGCAACCCCTCCTCCCCAGGGGTAGAAGCTAGGAAGAGTAAAAGGCCACTAAAGGAATATAAGAAGAGCATTAAGAAGGCAAAAATTCCCACCGGCAACAGCCCCAATTAACATCATTTCGCAGAGAACTACTTGCCAATCTGGAGAAATTGTATATTTATATAAAATTTATAGTTTATATATAATATATATAAACTAGAGACTTACAGACATGGGGCAGAGCCGGCTACTTGCTCTCTCTGTGCCCAGCTGCTCACGAGGCACCAGGGAGGGATGGCAGGTTCTAGCCCTGGTCTGCCACCCCAGCAGGACCTCACAACAAGCCAGACGACCCCCTCCACTCCATGAGGGCCGCCATCTTCCACATCAGACTTTCCTCTCGTCAGTACTCCACCCAGCAGCAGATGAGCCTATCACAGCCCAGCTCGCGTGGTTCATCAATACATGCTGTGTTTAGAGGTGACTATAAGATTATGCCACCCACATGGCAAGCCTGGCAAGCTTCCCATGTTGTATTTGATATGCCAAATACCAGTAGCAATTCTATTAGGTCATTCCCATGACCTAATATAATTGTCTGAGGCTCTTTATGTTTCTGGGGCAAGCAGATGCCCTTGGGCTCTACTAGCATGAGACAGGACATATGGAGATATTACTGGTGCCTGCTTGAGCAAATCGATGATGAATGGGAAGATAGTGATAGTGATATATAATATATAATCTATACAGTTTCCCCAGATTCTTTATATTGTCTATTTATATAGACTCTCCCAAAACCCATTCTCTTTTTTCTCCTCTCTTAACAATACTGCATTCTCTCTAGAACAGTTATTTTCTTCTTTTTCTTTCCCCTAAATTTCTTTCAGGAAAAATCATTTTGCTTCAGGTCCCTGAACAGTAAATAGGAAGCTTGCCTTACAAATGACTGAGGACTGCTTGATGTGGTCTAAAAAGATAAACCAATAAGAATATTCAAATGATAGTATGTATTTTATTTCTAGAGAGGGAAAAAGAGAGATGTATTTAATCAGAAGGATATTTACATACACAACAAAGATGCAGGAAGATTTTCTTTCTTTTGCCAGTTTTTTACTTTACTTCAGAAATTAAATGTATCAATTTGTGGGGCTAAGCAGAGAGTATTGGGTCCTGGCACTTTCTGCTGTAAGGCCCTGAGGAATGGGGCCCAGGAGGCGGGCCCTGTTCTCAGGGCAGTAGAGCTTCTGGCTGTTCTAGAGTTTACACTAGCATGAAAGACATCTGTGCCTGTCCAATGGGAGACTGACAGGCAAATGATTTACATTGTAGGTGAAGCAGATGTGCCTAGTCTTCTGATCACAGGAATAGGTAGATCAATGATTGTTACCTTGCAAATGCTAAATCTGTGATTGTTTTCTGTTGCAATGGCCCAGGAGCTTGCAAGTGTCTGCTGATTTGTGTTTGTACCGCCTCCACCCAAGTATTGTATAAAAGGCTTAAACTGTGTTCAGTAAAATGAGTACTGCTGAGGGGCGAGGTGCTGGAACACTATGTGAAACCCTAAACAAGAGCAACGTTGTAATTGTATATCTCACAGTGGTATAATAAAATATTTAATAAAAACAACTATTAAAAATAAAAGCAGACATGAAGAAATGGAAACACACCCAAGAAATGAGTACTGCTATCCAGAACTCCTCGCTGCATCAGTGTCTTTCTTCCTTTCCTTCCTCAGCAGCAGCGGCAAGGCCGCTTCTCCCAAGTGCATCGCTCTCCTTTTAGCAGGGATGAAGTCTGGCAAGAGCTAGGTCTCCCTCATTTGTACCAGGGGCTGCTGGCCAGGGCCCCCAACATCAATTTTATATGAATTTAATCTTTACATTTCCAGGTTATATTATAAAAAGAGAAAGCATAATAAATAATGTTACATAATCTTACACTTCTTGGAAAGAAAGTAGATGCCTATGATACTATAGTGCATTTTGCTGTTCCTGGAAAACCGTGTTTTGATTACTTAATATTCTTTAGTACATACTTACCACTTATAAACTCCATATATGACCATGCAGGGAATAAGGTATCAATTTTTCAAAGGTATTTTACTTAGAATTTATTTAAAAGAAAACTTTGAAAATGGAATAGACCTTCAAAAGTTTTTCTGACCTGAAATGGTGATAAATTAGGCATCAAGAGCATAATACCTTTATGCATTTTCTCCTTTGCTGTGTGTTGTTTTAGAAAATATTAATTTATTATAATAGCACTCATTTCTGAGATGACATATAGTTTTTGATTTCCATATGCTTGGACAGATTACGTAAGTAAAATTGACCTTACTATATGAAATTGATATAGTATGACTATTTCTTAATGCATTTTTAAGAAGTATAAGTCTTTTATAGGTTATGAGAATGAATCCCTGAAGACAAAGTTCCAGCACTTTCATTTGAGCAAATTTTATTTTTTTCAACTGTTAAGGTAATAGTGCATCACCTCTTTGCAGAATACACAATCACAAAATGGGGGAACAGGGAGCAGTGAAACATCAATCAATAAAAATCCGGAGTACATATACAGGTAAAATTATTAAATGGGTTAGAAGTGTGAAGATAGAAAACTATTGGGTACTCAATGAGTTTTCATCGGTACTTAATGACTGAATGCATGACTGTTTTATTGTATTAAGTATATATTACATAGAGCTGTAGAGAATTAGTATGCAATGTTTTTAACTTTTTTAAATCTTACCACAGTTGTGGCAGCTACAGTTAAATGGTGCTCGGCGGGCCAAGGGCCACAATACATTGTGCTTGGAGCTTGTACTTTGTTATTTCATTTACTAATATTTAACATTAGAGAATAATGCCTCAGAACTATATAATGGACCTGGGTGATTGTAGAGGGTTTAAAGGCAATACAAGATAGTTCAATCCTAGCATCACATGGCCCCTGTGCATAGCCAGATATTGCTAAGAGGCTCCCCATTCACCTCTGGATTAACCTCAGTAGCCCATGATATTTATTGACCACCTAAGCAGCACTGTATTGTATTTTGGGTGCTAAAAATTAACTATCCAAGCCATTAGTCCTAGATTTTCCAGGAGTAATCTCTGGGTTCCCAAGTGAAAGAGGAAGCCTCGGTTTTCCCTCACCAATGAGAAAGGAAGCCACAGTCTCTTCTCTCCAGATGTTCCCTGTCTTCCCCATCAAGTGACACAGATTCCACCCCCACCCCTTCCACCATTCAGTTTCAGAATCCAGGGGCTATTCAGGAACATAAAACTATGCCCTGGAGTCAAGGTTAATAGGAAAACTAAGGTAATCGGTAATTAGGCTTGGGAGATTTGTTCAAGCTTGCCTCTCAGGAAGGAAGCAAGTTTCCCTTGCCCCATTCCTCCTATTGAGCTGACATACGTCATTCCAGAAGTACTGCCCCAGCAGTGCCAGTTTGCCAGGACCATAAAAATCTGTCCTCAGTTTTACATGACAGGAAGACTAAGACAAGGGGCAAAAATGCCCAGAAAAACTTAAAACAGCTAGAAATTGCAAATTATCTGGCATCTTGTTTAAGCCCTTGCCAACTGATCCCCGCCATCCCATATGGTCCCCTGTGCACCATTTGGAGTAATTCCTGAGTGTGAAGCAAGATGCAACACCTGAGCATTGCCGGCTGTGACCGAAAAAAGAAAAAAAAAACTCACAAAAAGCTAGATAAATAATACATGGTTTAGGTTGCTACTGGTTCCATCCCTGGCATCACAGATGCCTGAGAACTATCACTCTCTGAACACAAAGTCAGGAGGAATCCAGGGATTCCCTCCTCAATCCATAAAAGAGAAAATATTACTTACTAAAAAGTGTGCTTTAAGAATTTAATTTGGTACAATTGTTAGGCAAGGTACTATGAAGCTACTATCGAGCAATTTCACCTATAAGTATCCATACAATGAATGAACACACACATACACACACGCACACATAGATGTGTGTACACACAAAAATTATATTCACCTCAATTTTTATTGAAACATTATGTCCTTTAGCTAATTTAAGGAAATAACCAACATTCTCTATTCACAGTGAAAAAAATGTGTACATTATTTCTTATTTTGGGGAATTACTTTTATAATAGTGACTTTTACACTTTTGACAGTCACCTTACCCCAAAGTGATAACAGTTCCTTGATGAATGTTCATATTATCACTAATCAGCTTTAGCATTCTTCCTCTTCTTTGACTTCCTTATTTCAGTATTCCAGGTCCCAGTGTTTGCCCACTTTGATACCTTTCCTTCCCCTTTACTTGCTATTCTGAATACTACATTTAAGTGAGAAAAACTCATTAATCCTAATCCCTCAGACTTCATGTGACATCATATACCCCAGTTCCCAAGTTGTAGTGGACTGCATGATTTTATTCCTGTGGCTGCATAGAGTTCCAAGCATATAGATAGATAGAGATAAATAAGTTACACATATATGCATATATACACATATATGTATATTTGAATCTTGTACCACTTGTCTTCCCGTTGTTCATCGATTTGCTCCAGTGGGCACCAGTAACATCTCCATTCCTCCTGTTGCATGCTAGTGTAGCCCAAAGGCATCTGCTAGCTCCAGGAACATAAAGATCCTCAAACCATTCCATCAAGTCATGGGAATATTATACCACCATGCGAATTTTAGAATCGGTTTTAATTTTCATAAAAGTTCAAATTATAAATTTATTCATTCATTTATTTAATTTATTATACCACCATGAGATATACAACTGCAAATGTATATTTCATTTGCACTATATATATATATATATATATATATATACATCTATATATATATACATATATATATTCCTGCGAGTCTCGCAGACATGGGGCAGAGCTGCTACTGGCTCTCCCTGTGACCAGCCGCTCACGAGGCGCCCAGGAGGGATGGTGGGTTCTAGCCCTGGCCCACCATCCCAGCAGAGCCTCTCAACAAGCCAGAAGACCCCCCACTCCATGAGGGCCTCCACTTTCCACATCTGGACTTCTCTCTCGTCAGACCTCCACCCAGCAGACCAGCCTATCAGCGCCCGGCTCTGCGCCAAGCGGCCGTGCGGTTCATCAATAAATGTTGGACTTAGAGATGCCTACAAGAGTATGCTACCTGCACGGCAGAGCCTGGCAAGCTACCCGTGTTGTATTTGATATATATGCCAAATACCAGTAACAATTATAGACCTCATTCCGAATGGATTGAGGCTCTTAATGTTCCTGGAGCAAGCAGGTGCCTTGGGCTCTACTAGCATGAGACAGGACATATGGAGATGTTACTGGGGCCCACTCGAGCAAATCGATGATAAACGGGAAGACAGTGATACAGTGACAGTGATATATATTCCATCATTCATGGGAATGGATTATATTTATATAATTGTTACTGGTTTTTGGCATATCAAATACAATACGGTAGCTTGCCAGACTCGACTGTGCAGGGGCGATACTCTCAGTAGTAGGTTCTCATCTCATGCATTTACTGATGCAATGGGGAGAGATATGTTCAACATTAATTTCACATTTATCCCAGCCTCTACTTGTGCTTGTCCTAAGCATACACTGAATAATTATTCAAAATTGCTTGTTGGAGCTAATTATCTAAATACGGTTGATGAATATTTCATAAGACAAAAGTCAACGGAGGTTCTTATATCTCCATTGTAACATTTGAGCCCACTGTCTATCTATCTATCTATCTATCTATCTATCTATCTATCTATCTATCTATCTATCATCTATCATCTATCTCTATCTATCTATGTCTATCTGTCTATCTATCTGTCTATCTATCTATCTATCTATCTGTCTGTCTGTCTGTCTGTCTATCTATCTATCTATCTATCTGTCTATCTGTCTGTCTGTCTGTCTATCTGTCTATCTGTCTGTCTGTCTCTCTGTCTATCTATCTGTCTATCTATCTGTCTATCTATCTGTCTGTCTGTCTATATGTACTGCAACTTCATCTACTTTTTGTCATTGGATATTTGGTTTGAATATTATTAGCAAACTTGCCAAATATGAGAAATATGAGTGGACCTCATAACATTTAACTCCAGGCTCTTAATTCTGTTACATTGATATGATCATTTTACATCATTGTAATACAGTTTTATAATATAACTTGAAGTCAGAAAAACTGATGTCTCCTACTGTGCTCTTCTTTTTCAGAGTTGTTTTCATTATTTGGGACCTTTTGTAAGCTTATGAATTTTAGAATCAGTTTTAATATTTATAAAAGTTCAAATTATAATTTTATTTATTTGTTTATTTAATTTATTATACCACCATCACTTGTCACTTGTCCTGTCACTTGTCTTCCCGTTGATCATAGATTTGCTCGAGCGGGCACCAGTAGGATCTCAATACGTCCTGTCTCATGCTAGTGTAGCCCAGGGCACCTGCTTCCTCCAGGAACATAAAGAGATTCAAACCATCCCATCAAGTCATGGGAATGAGATCTATAATTGTTACTGGAATTTGACATATTAAATACAACACGGGTAGCTTGTCAGGCTTTGCCATGTGGGTGGGATACTCTTGTAGTGACATATAATATGGAAATATACAATTACAAATCTGTTCATAATGGAGTTACAGTCATAAATTATTCCAGCACCCACCCCTCCACCTGTGCTCCATTCCCACCACAAATGTTCCACATTCCCTCCCCCCTCCCCAGCCTGCCTCTCAGCAGCACAAATGCCCCCACATACCCCTCCCTCCTCTTCCCCTGCCCCCTTTCTCCTCTTGCACATTGTGGCTTGCCCTACAGACATTCGGGGTTTATCATGTAAATATCTTTGTGTTTATTCAATGCTGAGTTCTAGTCTGGTGTTAACCATTTCCCACAATTAGTAGAACACTACTAAATGCTTGAAATTAGAGGTGACTACAGGAGTATCCCAACTGCACGGCAGAGTTTGGCAAGCTACCCATGTTGTATTTGATATGCCAAATACCAGTAACAGTTATAAACCTCATTCCCATGATCTGATGGAATGGTTTGAGGCTCTTATGTTCCTGGAGCTAGCAGATGCTCTTGGGCTACACTAGCATGTGATAGGACATACAGAGATGTTACTGGTGCCCTCTTGAGCAAATCGATGATGAACAGGAAGACAAGTGATTCACGTGATAGTAGAACACTAGTATATATTTATATCCCATTATTGAATACAGTCATTCTGTATCTGTTCTTTTCCTTCTGCCTAATTTAATTCAGCTTGATAAACTCCATGCCCGTCCATTTGCATGGACGGTAAATTTAATGACTTTGTCATTTCTGACAACTGAAAAGCTTCTGCACCTCAAAAGAAATGGTGCCCAAATACAGAGACAGTCCAGAAACTTAGAAAGAATACACACCCAAAGTCCTATGATGAGGGTTTAATATCCATGATATATCAGGAACTGATATATCACTTTACAAGAAGAAAACAGCCAACCAAATTGAAAGATGGAGAGAAGAAATGAACAGAAACTTTCAAATTGTAATTTTAATGATATGAAATTTTATAGTCCAAAATATAATATATCTATCAAGTTACTTGTCTCTTTATTTTGCCTTAGGGTTTTAGAAGAGTGCTGTCCTCTTTGAAATAACTTTACTCATAAGTATTTTTTTAAATGTTATTACAACATCATGAGATACACAATTACAAAACTGTTCATGATTAGCTTTCATTCATACAGTGTTCCAGCACTCATCCCTCCACCAGTGCACATTTCCCATCACTATGTCCTCTGACTCCCCTCCTCCCCCCCCCCAGCCTGGCTCTATGGCAGGCATTTGCCTATTATCTCTCTCTCTCTCACTCTCTCTCTCTTTCTTTCTCCATTATCTAACACAGTACAGCTTGCAATACCTACACTTAGGGATTACCGTGTATATCCCTTTGCCTACATTCAATGCTCAGTTCCATGTTGGTATTACTATTTCCAACAATTATTAGATCTATTGAAATCATTTTACTAACTATCTTCCACATTATATTTTTAGGGCTTCAAATTCTAAGTACACAAAATTATGTGAAAATCTCTAGGGAGTTCTTATCAAAATAAATAGTACATACTTTAATCTGCCATTCCTAAGTATTAAAGCATGTTCACATTTTTATAAAAATATGAATATTTAAAAACACCTAAAAAGGCTTTGATCTGTTACTACCTTAATTATTATGCTCTCATGTATGTATATTTAAATGAAATATACATTTGAAAAAGATAGGGTTTCGATGTCAAGTCATTGTTCTTTTTTAAATCCTGGCAAAACTAGAGGCTATTTCTATGAATGAGACAAGATGGTTACTATTTTTCTTACTGATGTTCATTTTCTGACAATTAGGTTTAAGAATAAGTTGCCATAAAATTATTGTTAAGCATAAGTATACCTCTATAGTTGGTAGAAATAATGATAAAATATGTTATTTTCTAGAGAAATTTTCTGTAGTTCAATAAGTCAATTACAAAATGAAGCTAGCACCAAAAAATAGTTTTAAGTTTCTTCTTATTTATGCATTATTATAGTTATAAGGTAAGAAGAATTTGCCAGGCATTTTAAGAAATAAGTATTATATGAGGGAGAAAACTGCTATATATTTTTCGGCATCTCCTTAGACAAGACAGAACATTTTTATTTGTTCTTAATGTAAAGCAGTAAGATAATAAACAGGAAAGTAAAAGAATTTGTAAATATAATGTTGAAAAACATTTATAATAGATACAGACAGGCCACCAAAAGACAATATTAATACACAGAATAAATTGAACAGAAAAACTACAGTGCTGAAAGTAGAAAGTGGGTCAAGATTACAGTGAATTATGAGAAATAAAAATGAATTGTTTTTCAAACCTTCAAACTGTTTCTTTTAAAACATTAGGTTTACCACTTGCAAGACTTATAGGGAAATGGAAAGACAAAATCCAAATAAATAGAATCAGAAAAGAAAAGGGGGACAGCATAAGAGAAATCAGAAAGATCATCAGAGACTACTGTGAGAGACTTTATGCCACAAAACATGAGAACTTGGAAGAAATGGATAAATTTCTGAAGACCAATAACCTCCCATGGTTGAAACAAGAAGACATGCAATACATGAATAAGCCTATCACAATCGAGGAAATTGAAAGAGTAATTAAAAGTCTGCCCAAACACAAGACCAGGTCCAGATGGATTCATTAGTGAATTCTTCCAAATCTTTAAGGAAAACTTACTGCCAATCCTTTTGAAGTGCTTCCAGGAAATAGAAGAAACAGAAACACTCCCAAACAGCTTCTATAGGGCACATATCTCCCTGATACCCAAAGCTTGCATAGACAACACACAAAAAAGAAAACTATGGACTAATCTCCTTAATGAACACAGATGCTAAGATGTTCAACAAAACACTAGCAAACAGAATCCAAAGAATCATCAAAAAGATTATACATCATGACCAAGTAGGATTCATCCCAGGAGTGCAAGGATGGTTCCAGCACCCAAAAATGAAAAAAACATAATACATCATATCAATAAAAGAAAAAATAAAAACCATATGATCATATCAATAGACACAGAGAAAGCATTTGATACGATCCAGCACCCGTTCATGATAAAAACCCTGCAAAAAATGGGAATTTAAGGAACCTTCGTCAATATAGTCAAAAACATGTACCAAAAGCCCACAGCGAGTATCATCCTCAATGGGGAAAAACTGAAAGCCATCCCCATAAGATAGGGGACAAAACAAGTTTGCCCACTCTCACCACTTCTATTCAATATACTACTGGAAGTACTTGTCATAGCAATCAGAGAAGTAAAGGACATTAAGGGCATCCAGATATGCAAGGAAGAGGTCAAGCTATCACTATTTAAAGATGTATGATTGTATCTCTGTCTTCCCGTTCATCATCGGTTTGCTCGAGCGGGCCCCAGTAACATCTCCATATGTCCTGTCTCATGCTAGTAGAGCCCAAGGGCATCTGTTTGCTCCAGGAACATAAAGAGCCTCAATCCATTCCAGAATGAGGTTTATAATTGTTACTGGTATTTGGCATATCAAATACAACACGGGTATCTTGCCAGGCTCTACAGTGCAGGTAGCATACTCTTGTAGTCATCTCTATGTCCAGCATTTATTGATGACCCTCAAGGTCGCTTGTGGCCACGCGAGCCGGGCTGTGATAGGCTGGTCTGCTGGGTGGAGTTCTGACGGAGAGAGAAGTCCGGATGTGGAAAATGAAGGCCCTCATGGAGTGGGGGTCGTCTGGCTTGTTGCAAGGCTCTGCTGGGGTGGCAGGCCAGGGCTAGAACCCGCCATCCCTCCTGGATGCCTCGTGAGCGGCTGGGCAGAGGGAGAGCAAGTAGCAGCTCTGCCCGATGTCTGTGAGCCAGATTTAAAAAAGACTGCTGCAGGGTGGAACTCGATGAGCTGGGCTGTGATAGGCTGGTCTGCTGGGTGGAGTTCTGACGAGAGGAAGTCCGGATGTGGAAATGCAGGCCCTCATGGAGTGGCCACATTAAATTAAATTTTCCACATTTAAAGATGACATGATATTATACCTAGAGAACCCTAAACTCTCAACCAAAAACTGCTAGAAACAATAGATACTTATAGTAGAGTGGCAGGGTACTAAGTTAATACCCAAAAAGTCAGTGACTTTCCTATATACAAATAATGAAAGTGAAGAAAGGGATATTAAAAAAAACATTTCATTCACAATTGTGCCACAAAAATCAAATACCTAGGAATCAGTTTAAAAAGAATGTAAAGGACCTGTAGAAGGAAAACTATAAAACCCTGCTACAAGAAATAAGAGGACACAAGGGAATGGCAACACATTCCCTATTCATGAATCGGGTAATCAATATTGTCAAAATGGTAATACTCCCTAGAACTTTATATAAATTCAATGTGGTCCCTATAAGAATACCCATGACATTCTTCAAAGATATTGATCAAACACTCCTGAAATTTGTATGGAATAATAAACACATACAGATAGGGAAAGTAATCATCGAGAAAAAGAAAATGGGAGGAATCAACCTTCCCAACTTCAAACTCTACTACAAAGCAGTAGTAATTAAAACAGCATGGTATTGGAATAAAAACAGACCTGTGAATCTATTGAATAGAGTTGAGAATCCTGACATCCAGCGTCAAATACATGATGATTTAATCTTCGATAAAAGGGCAAAAAGTACGAAATGGAGAAAGGAAAGTCTCTTCAACAAGTGGTGCTGAGAAAACTGGACAGCTTTATGTAAAACATGTGAATGTGAACTTCTGTTTAACACCATGCACAAAAATCAGATCAAAATGGATTAAAGATCTCAATATCAGACCTGAATCTATAAAGTACATTGAAGAAAATATAGTAAAAAACCATCCGACAACATTGAAGCTAAAGGCATCTTCAAAATGAAAAACCACCAACAAAGCAAATAGAAGTAAAGATAAACATATGGGACTACATGAAACTAAAAAGTTTCTGCACCTCAAAAGAAACAGTGACCAAGATAAAAAGACAGTCCACAGAATGAGAAAGAATATTCACCCAATACCCATATGATAGGGGTTAATATATAGAATATGTCAGAAATTTTACGAGAAAACAACAAACCCCATCAAAAATTGGGGAGAAGAAATGAACAGAAACTTTGACAAGGAAGAAATTTGAATGCCAAAAGGCATTTGAAAAAATGCTCATCATCACTAATCCTCAGAGAGATGTAAATCAAAACAACAATGAGATATCTCACACCACAGGGGCTGGCACATGTCTAAAAGGGCAAGGACAACAAATGCTGGCGTGGATGCGTAGAGAAAGAGACTCTCATCTATTGTTGGTGGAAATGTCGACTAGTATATCCTTTTTGGAAAACAATATGGACATTCTAGTCCAAAGACTAGAAATTGAGCTCCCATTTGACCCAGTCGTACCACTCCTGGAAATATATCCTGGAAGCCCAAAACACATAGCAGCAACACCATCTGCACTTTTGCTTCATAGCAACACTTTTCACAATAGCCAGAATCTGGAAACAACCAGCGTGCCCAAGAACTGATGACTGGATAATGAAACTTTGGTACATCTACACAGTGGAATACTATGCAACTTTTATGGAGAAATGAAGTTATAAAATTTGCCTATAAATGGACATGGAGAGGATCATGTTTTGTGAAATTAGCCAGAAGAATAAAGACAGGCATAGAATGACTGCATTTATCTGCACAACGTCAATATATATGTATTTTGATACCAATATCCAAGGTGAGGCAAAACATGGATCTGGAAGTGTTGTCAACAGGTGGAATATACCACAAAAGTGTGGGATTCAGAGATTAAGTAATACAGAGAAGGCAACACTGTGCTAATAATTGTCAAAAAGAATAATACAAACCTAGAACTGAGCATTGAATATAGGCAAAAGGTACACACGATAACCTCTAAATGTATGTATTGCAAGCCACAATGTGTAATAGAAGGAAGAGAGAGAGAAAGAGAGAGAGGGTGAGAGAAGATATAAAGAACCTTCCATAGAGGCAGGCTGTGAGAGGGTGAGGAATTGGGAACATTGGTGGTGGGAAATGGGCTCTTGTAGAGGGATGGCTGCTGGAACACAGTATATGACTGAGACCCAGACATGATCATATCTGTAATTTTATATCTCATGGTCATATAATAAGTGAAAGAAGGAATCCGAGCTCTGACCTCCGTTGCTGTTCCAGAGTCAGGGACGTGGTCGCATTTGCCAAGCCATCGAAAATCAGATGGGCTGGACATGTAATACAATTGGAGACAACCGCTGGACTAGAGCCGTTACCGACTGGATCCTACGGGATGTCAAAAGATCACGTGGCCGCCCACGCACAAGATGGTCAGACTTCTTCATCAAGACCCTGAAAGAATGGTTTGAGGCTCTTTGTATTCCTGAAGCAAACCAGATGCCATTGGGCTACACTGGCACGTGATAGGGTCAAATGGAAATATTACTGGCGCCTGCTCGAGCAAATGGACAAATAACGGGATGTCAAGTGATCAAGTGATAGTCGTAAAATAAAATATTTTAAATAAATAAACAAATAAGACATTAGGTTTAATAAATGTCATGGTTCATACACAAATCATCTATATAGGTAAATCTTAAACATAATCATACTGTCAAATTTAAGCATCACAATAGAAAAATAATATTGGAAATCTGCCAGTATTAATTTATTACCAGTTAAGATCTATTTATTTATTTATTTATTTATTTGTTTGTTTTTTGGTGGGTTGTACCTGCTGTTCTCATGTCTTATGCCTGAGTTTGCATTCAGAAATCATTCCTTGGAAGCTCAGGATAGTTTGGGCACTGAAGATCGAACCTGGTCCTTTGTGCACAAGAAAAATCTGTATTTTGTTTTGGGCTATATCTGGATATCCTCAGTGGTCACTCCTGATGGGACCACATGGGATGCCAGACATTGAACATGGGTTGGCCATATACAAGGTTAGCATGCTACTTTATTATCTCTCTGTTCCCTAAAATGGAGACATACAGACTAAGGAAAAGATGCTAGAATCTGCTTTCAAAGGAAAAGGAGGTGAGCAGAGTAGGGAAGCCGACATGATTAGGGAGAGAGGGAATTAATCTTACAGTGACCAGCTACTCTGGAACCATATGCTCACATTGACATACTGATATGTTTCTACAAAAGAAATTTAAGTTTTTGTAATGACCATAATTATGGGTAAGACACTTTAGTACTCATTCTCTTAGGTAGATATAAGAGTGGTAAAAGTTTCTTGTGGGCATGCATGGACCAAAAGACCTCAAACTGAAATAGTTGTATAGCAATTGCATGTTTTAAGAAGCCAATTCTAAATATTTCCAACAGTTCAGTCCTTCAAGAATAAGATCACTTAAAAAGTTCCTCCACTTTTTTGAGGAATGTCCATATTGTTTTCCATAAAGGCTGGACCAGTCGATGTTCCCACCAACAATGGATGAGAATCCCTTTCTCCCCACATTCGAGCCAATACTGTTTGTTTTTTATCTTTATTGACCTCCCATTTGACCCAGCAATACCATTCATGGGAATATACCCTGGAGACACAGAAACACCATCTTCACGTTTATATTCTTCACAGCACTATTCACAATAGCACGAATCTGGAAACAACCTGAATGACTGAGAACAGAAGACTGGATAAAGAACTATGGTAGATCTACACAATGGAATACTATGCAGCTGTCAGGAAAAACAAAATCATGAAATTTGCTTACAAACAGATGGACATGGAGATAATCATGCTTAGTGAAGGCCAGAAGGAAAAAGACAGATATAGATTGACTGCATTCATTTGTGGAATATAAATATATACCAGTGTTCTACTAATTGTTGGAAATGGTAATGCCAGATTAGAACTGAACATTGAATATAGTCCAAGAAATTTATATGAAAGCCCCCTAAAAGTATGTATGGCAAGCCACAATGTGTAAGAGAAGGAGGAGGAAGAGAGAGAGAGAATGAGCAAAAGAGAGAGAAATACAGAGAGAAACACAAGAGAGAGAGAGACAGAGAAAGAAAAGAAGGCAAAGTGCCTTCTATAGAGCCAGGCTGTGGGAGGCCAGAGGGAGTATGGGGACATCGGTGGTGGTAAATATACATTGGTGGAGGGATGGGAGTTGCAGTATTGTATGACTTAAACCCAGTCATGAACAATTTTGTAAATATCTATCTCTATTTAACTAAAAAAATAAGAATATAAATTTTCTCACTATAATTATTGAATTGTTTTTCAATAGTATATTGAAAACATTTTTCATATCAATATTAAAATCTGTATATTAATTTTTATATTCAAATACTATTAAAATCTCTGAAACAAAATATGGGAACAAATAAATATATCACTATTATTTACCATTATTGTTATTATTAAGGGTTGAAGGATTACACCCACTGTTACTTAAAGTCTAGACCTGGCTCTGTGCTGAGAGCAGCGTTCAGCAGTGCCCAGGTACCATGTTAACTCCAGTGCTTCTGTCAGGAAAACCTGCATGCACAGCAACCCTTATTTCCTACAATGTCACCGGTCCTGATATAAGTTGATGATTATAAAAGTCACTTCTAAATAGACATAGCTGGTAGTGTAAAGCAATTGCTTTATTTTACTTAAAGAATTATGCATTACTATGATATCATAGACAGAAACAAATAATGAGTATTATATTATTCCCCCTCCTAATATTAGAGAGCACAATAAAAGGTGTGGCCAAACTATCAAATTTTATAGCAAGTGTCAGCCTCTCTCCACTATGTCTCAAGTTCCTACACCCCCATTCTCAGTTATGAGAATATACTCATTTCCATCCCCTCTGTCTCTCATTCTTTATTTGTTTTTATCTTTTATATCTTGAGCTATATTTGCAGTGCTTATGCTTATGTCCTATTCCTGACTCTGAGTTCAAGGATCACTCCTGCTCAGGTACCATCCGGGACTGGGAATTGTACTCAGGTCTGCTGTATGCCTACAATATAACATCACTGTATCACTGTCTTCCCATTCATCATTGATTTGCTCGAGAGGGCCCCAGTAACATCTCCATATGTCCTGTCTCATGCTAGTAGAACACAAGGGCATCTGCTTGCTCCAGGAACATAAAGAGCCTCAATCCATTCCGGAATGAGGTCTATAATTGTTACTGGTATTTGGCATATATATCAAATACAACACGGGTATCTTGCCAGGCTCTGCCGTGCAGGTAGCATACTCTTGTAGTCATCTCTAAGTCCAGCATTTATTGATGAACTGCGTGGCCGCTTGCGGCCGTAGAGCTGGGCTGTGATAGGTTGGTCTGCTGGGTGAAGTTCTGGTGAGAGAGAAGTCCGGATGTGGAAAATGTAGGCCCTCATGGAGTGGGGGGGGGGGGGGGAGTCGTCTGGCTTGTTGCAAGGCTCTGCTGAGGTGGCGGGCCAGGGCTAGAACCTGCCATCCCTCCTGGGCGCCTAGTGAGCGGCTGGGCACAGGGAGAGCAAGTAGCAGCTCTGCCCCATATCTATCTCTGGATCAGCATACCTGAGCCGGATTAAAAAAAGACTGCAGCATGGTCGATCTCGATGAGCCGGGCTGTGATAGGCTGGTCTGCTGGGTGGAGTTCTTGGCCACGCCGCTGGCTTCTCCCATCCCCTGGGCCCGTTCCCAATATAACATAATTAATATAAATATGTATTTATATCATTTTATATATGATATATATATATAATTTTTTAATCCAGTTATCTGTTCATGGACACTTGTGTTGTTTAAAGATCATTACTGGTATAAGCTGATGATTGATTTGTGTCTAACAGTCTGATTGGGGTCTTCAACAGTATTGTTGTCTGTAAGTTTCCTGGCTGTGTTGGGGGCCTACGACAGGTCCCTCTGGCTGAAGAACAAAGAAGCATGACCATCAGCTTTAGAAAATCTAAGACTTTAAGTCTCCACACATGCATCACTACACACACAATCTCCCTTCCCCACGCACAGATTCTAATCTGCCACACCAGAGATATAGTTTACGAAGGCAGTGGGCAGGGATTTACAAAAGATAAATGGATCTTTTATTCCCCCCAAACAAAAGGTGAGTAAAGTCTTTCTCCTACCTTGGCAGAACCATCAGGGGTCAGGCCCCCCCCAGTGGCTATAGGGCAGAAACCCAGGCTCACTGTTTTTCTCCCTTTTCTTTGCTGGTAACAACCATTCTAATAATATTTCTAGTCATTTTTGTATGAACATAGTAAGGAAGAAAAAATTTAACTAAATCTGGGATTAAATTTATAGGGTGGCCTTTCCCTGGGGGAATCACGCCATATAGACCAGACTACATTCCCCTCACTAGATTAATCATTCCCAATCCCCCTCAGGGTCTTATCAATGCACTGTTTATTTTGGGGTCAGCACAGAACTCATTCCCTAACCTTTCTCTTTGCCTTTTGGATCAGAACAGAGTTTACCTTAAGGTCCTGCTCTCAGACGATTATGCAGGACACTTAGTGGTCTCAGTCCCACAGTGAAGCCCAAGTGATTTGAACCCTCCTTTTTTGGTGTGTGAGGAAATGGAATCAATCTAAAGGCAACTGAAATTTTAGTTAGGAAATACATAGAAGCCCAGGAGTAACTTTTTCACTAATGCATAATCTTAGCTGTCTTCCTGTGTGTATACAAAAAATAAGCAATGCCTCATTTGCAATACTAGCAAGTAGGGTTAGCAAACAGGGTGTCATTAAAAAAGAACTATTCTTACCAGAGGGCAATAAACATAGGAGTGCAAATAGCTTTCAGAAATAGCTCTTAGATTCTTGAGGCACTTGCCAATAAGTGAATTTCATGGATCCTATAAAATATCTATTCTTACTTTCTTGATAAGTCCCTATCCTCTTCTATAGCGACTGAATCCAATGATATTATCACAATAAATGAATAAAATTCCTGTATTTCCACATCCCAGTTCACACTGATTGTTTTGTACCTTTTGTTGTATGCTAATATCACTAATGTAAGGTGATATCTGCTGACTGTTTTGATTTGCATTCTGTTATGATAAATGAATGATACATTTTCCATGCACTTACTTGGTCAAATATGTTGTATTTATTTTGACATTAACCTTTTTCAGATGAGCAAATATTTCCACCCTGCTCATAGCATACCTTTGTTTTCTGGTCATTATTTCTCTACAGTGCAGAAACTTTTTAATATGATGCAAACCGATTAATTTTCTGCTACACTGTAGAAACTTCTTGATTTGATGTAAACCCATTTGTTTATGCTTCTGTTGACTTGTCCAGTGGCATTGAGTCACTGAAAATGTCTCTATAGTCAGTCACGTAATATTCTTTTAATGTTTTTGAGAAATGGTTTTATACCTTGTTTCCTTTTTTAAAGTTAACATAATTATATTCAAGTCAAGCAACATCAAAGCAACAAAGTTGTGATTAATAGTACATTGTTACAAAATGGCATTAATAATGTTGCTATGGAAACATATACAAAGCTGGGGTCAAAGTGACAACAGGAATGTAAGGTGCTTACATTGCACACAAATAAACAGGGTTTGATCCTTGGCATCACATTTGGTCCCCTGGAGCTTCAGAATAAGTGATATTTGAGCTGAGAGCCAGGAGTAAACCTGAGAACAGCAGGTGTGAGCAACCCCCAACACTAAATAGAAATCACATGAGAAAATGAAAATTAATGCTATAGTTCAGATTAAAACTAATTTATAAAGATAGATGAGACAGTAAAGCTCTTCATAGAAACTATGGTAATCTTGTGGGATTTAAATTCATAATTTAATGTTATTTCTTCCTTAGTAAATTCAATTCATCTAAGCTATATTTTTATAAACCATTAAGACTGCTTAAACTACTACTCTGTTACTAAAAAGTCTAAGAAACTAAAAGTAGTGTAGTATATAAACATGAATCTGTATATATTATATATACATATTATATACATATATTATATTATGCAAATAATATAATAATACACAGTCAGACTTGTATAGTGAAATTATAGCTGTGATTTTTGGTATCTAGAGGTAACTAACTTTTAGAGACGGATATATTTTGTTTGGATTTGAAAGAAGTGATTGGTCTTATACTTTGTTTATTTGGAAATCACTGTATCACTGTCTTCCCGTTCATCATTGATTGGCTCGAGCAGGCACCAGTAACATCTCCATATGTCCTGTCTCATGCTAGTAGAGCCCAAGGGCATCTGCTTGCTCCAGGAAAATAAAGAGCCTCAAACCATTCCATCAGGTCACGGGAATGAAGTCTATAATTGTTACTGGTATTTGGCATATCAAATGCAACACAGGAGCTTTGCCATGCTCTGCCGTGCGGGTGGCATACTCTTGTAGTCACCTCTAAATCCAGCATTTATTGATGAACTGTACGTCCGCATAGCGGCCTCATGAGCAGAGCTGTAATAGGCTCTTCTGCTGGGTGGAGTTCTGACGAGGGGGAAGTCCGGATGTGGAAAACACCAGCCCTCATGGAGTGGGGGTCATCTGGCTTGTTAGGGAGGCTCTGCTGGGGTGGCGGACCAGGGCTAGAACCTGCCATCACTCCCAGGTGCCTCATGAGCGGCTGGGCACAGGGAGAGCTGGTAGCAGCTGATGAGAGTGAAGTCCGGAAAATAAAGACATTTTAGTTACTTTTTTCAAATTATTTAATTCTTCCCAACATGGATGTTATCTGTGACCCAAAATAGCCACTAGAGAAGAGCTAATTAGAAGTCTCTGTATTTCCTATCCCTGCCTGTCTGCTTTTTATTTTTTTTCCACTTGCTGCCTCTTAAGCTTTTAAAAGTGTACTTTGGTAAAACTGTGGACTTGTAACTATTTTAAAATATCTTAATCTAACATATGTAGCAGTGATAATTTTTTTTATTTTTTTTGCTTCTTTTTTTGGGTCACACCCGGCAATGCTCAGGGTTACTCCTGGCTCTGCACTCAGGAATTACTCCTGGCGGTTTTCGAGGGTTCATATGGCCGGCCTGGGCCGGCTGCGTGCAAGGCAACGCTCTACCTGCTGGACTATCACTCAGGCCTCCGATGTAGCAGTGATTCTTAATGTAGCACTACTTAAGTAAGCATGAATTCATCAAATAGGTGCATTTTTCAACATTGGTGAATGAATTAATGTTTTAAATCTAAATTAGGTTCTCATTGATTATGTTATTTTGAAAGGGGAAGCCCCAAGACCAGACCGCAAATAGTTAACAGGAGAAAAAAATTATAAAGGAAAACAGGAGCACACTGAAATAGTGGCTGGGCTCTGCGAGCAGGCCAGATAAAGCCCAAGGCCTCCCGACCAGATGTCAACGGAGGAACCCTAACTATAACCTTGAGTAACATCCTGATATGGTGTGCACCCTGCACCTGGAAAAACAGCAAGCTTGTTGTACTGTAAAAGTTTCTTTTGTCTCAGAGTGCTATGAAAACTGTGCTGTACCTCAGTTCGGGGCTCTCAGTCTCTAGCCTGTTTGAGGTTATGCTGTGAGCCCGTGCATGCTCGTCTCAATAACCCCCTTGCTTTTGCATAAGCCAGTCTCTTGGAGTCCTCCTTGGTGGGTGATCGGCCCTCTCGACCCTAACGTTCGGAGGCCCCAGCGAGATTTGACCTCCGTTTGCGGTCTCGGTGTCAGTGAACTCAGGTCAGACCCGGATAACTAGTGCAGCCCTCCACTTCTCTGCTTGTGTGAATGTTGTTAAGTGTGTGAATGAGTGAGTAAGGCCCCACCGCTCGGCTACGGGGTCTGATTGGGCTCTAACCTGCCGTTCCGTGAAGTCCATAACGGCTCATGGGTACTTGCCTCAAAGGCAACCTGCAAGGGGATTATACTTGTGGCCCAATGCCAAGGACAGCTGTTTTTATTTTATTTTATTTTTTGCTTTTTTGGGTCACACCCTGCGATGTTTAGGGGTTTTCCTGGCTCTGCACTCAGGAATTACTCCTGACTGTGCTCGGGGGACCATATGGGATGCCGGGGATCGAACCCGGGCCTGCACAAGCCGGCCTCGTGGAAGGCAAACGCCCTACCCGCTGGGCTATCGCTCCGGCCCAAGGACATCTTAAGATCCCAGCGAGAGGTCCAGCCAGGCGAGCATCAGAGAGTTGCCCCATCCCTAAATATCCACCTATTCCCTATTCCTGCTGCTGTGTATCCTTTACTTCTGGAGAATCTGTATTCTGTAATGTCCGAACCTAACAATTTGAATTATTATATTAATACTAAGCATAGGAATAATTGCTTTTAAAGCAAAATAAAGCAATTCAAGAACAAACAGATATAAGAATATTCTCTTAAAAGGCAACAATTATTCTTTAAAGGTTGTATAGTTGAGTGTATCAATACTCTCTTATGTTGAAAGTAGCAAGGCAATATACAGTTGAATTGACATGAAACTTTCAATAAAACTTTATTTACAAAAAAATGGAATGAATGGGTTCCATCTACATTATCATTTGGCCACTAGTTTCCATCTTTGTGACAACTAATATTCAAAAATAAAATCACCATCATTGGCTAGTCTCCATTTGCATTTTATATACATCCACCATTTTACTCTCTAGGGAGGTGGATTTTTTTTTCCATCAAAGACTATGAGACATGTCAGTTTGAGAATATTTTCCAGTGTTCACTTATAGGGAAACAATTCTTTCTTGGTGTCACAATTTTCAATTGTAACTTGAAATTTTAATGCACGCCATAATATATGAGCACTTCTTATTCTGTATTCTAAGTTAATAACATTTGATGTCATTTTTTCTAATATATTATGTGAAACTTGCCATATTAATTGAACATTTGTGCTTATATAGAGTATCCATGTCTATTTTATCTAAAATATGGTACTGCAAAAATCAATGTGTCATAATAATGTTTAAACTTCCTTATGATATATAACATAAAATACATTAATACCCTATTATTACTATTATTATTCTCATAATAGCTGACTCATTTTCTGAAAAATGAGAACTAAATTCATTCTTGATCCACAGTGCTCTGTTATGTTATGTAATCAAGTAATATCCTAGTCACATTCTCACTTTATCTCTCGAATAATCAGGGCATGAAGGCATGAGTATAATTGTATGTGTACACACTTATATATATTTAATAAATATTTTCACAAAAATAATAAATATTAGAGAGTGGTATCTATGAATACTTGGTCAAGAACCAAAAAAAGTTAAAATATATTTTTCTTAATACTCTTATCATTCCGTGATTTGGATAGTTGTGTAAAGATAATTTTGTATGTGTTTTTTTGTTTGTTTGATTTGGTTAGGGGCCACACCTGTGAATGCTCCGGGATTAGTCAAACTTCGAACTCATGAATTACTCTCGGCAGAGTTATTGGGACCATATGGAATTCCAGAGATAGACCTTGCTTGTCCGTGTGCAAGGAAAATACCCTACCCACTATACTAGAGCTCAGGTCACAAGTTTTGTTTGTGTGTAAGTTCTTAGTAATCATAAAAATAGAGTCATTAAAGATTATATGCATTAAACATTTAACTGTTGACTGTAGTGGTATATTAGCAAATATTTTCCCCCAAACAATGAGAAGTTAGATATCATAAAGTTCAAAGAGAAAATGTGTGATTTACTGGTAATTTAAATAATTTTAACTTTAATTAACTTAAACAAAATTCCAAACTAAAATTTCCTGTCAACCTAATACCTATATATCAATAATTCTGGCATATTTCCATAGAGCATCTATTCTAAGGGTATCTTTGAGTACTGCCAGTATATCTTTGAACACAGAATGAGGAATAATCCTAGGTATAACCAAACATCCTACCTAAAAGTACATAAAATATATTTTACGTCAATTTGTAGTACATCTTTAGTTGAGGCAGATTCATTTCCACATTTTTCACAAGGGACTCATTTTCTTAGTCCCCTATCATACATGACTCTTTGTAACTTATGAACTCATTGATTTACATAGATTAAGTACTGTTGAACAAGTGCCTATCAAGGTTATAAGCATTTATCACCTTGATTCCTGGCTTCTCATTTGCTGAAATGATTTTTGGTTTGATCTTTAATTAATAAATAGAAATATCACTGATGCAATTCATGACAATATCATATTTGCATTAAATTTAGCCCATCTTATTTTGCCTTTCTTCCAAAATTGGTCTGTTTTGGATTTAAATTTGTTAGAAGAAATAAGGAAACCATTCCAGCTTGCTGCAATGAAATAAATTGTTTCTGTACATTTTGTTTAAAATCATATTTAGAAAAAGATAATAGGTGCTCTCTGGTAAATATATAAAGAAATGTCATTCATATCACATTTTCCTTCCCACATTTACTCAGTAATAGGCTGAAGTTAAATACACTTGGAATAACTATATACTTTCTACAAAATGCAAGGGTCATGTTTATTATGATTTTTCTAGTTATTTCTATTTCAGATGACACTATAAGGTGTGTTAAATATGCACTGTTCTCCAAAAGTAAACTTACTGATGTAACTTCTTTGATATGGAGAAAATAATCTGAAAACTTGCCATAGTAAAATGCACATCTGTCAATTTGTTTCTTATAATAGTCAAGTTTCTTTGCATCAACAAGAAGTTTTTTTTATTTTAAAAAACACTTATGTATTGAATCACAGTGTGATAGTTACAAGGCAGTTTCAGATACCAGATACCAGTGTTCCAATACCCATCCCTCCACTAGTGCACATTCCCTACCACCAAAGTCCCCTGATTCCCTTGATTCCCTCATCCCTTCCCCAGCTGGCCTTTGTGCCAGACTTGTGTGCCTCTCTCTCTCTCTCTCTCTCTCTCTCTCTCTCTCTCTCTCTCTCTCTCTCTCTCTCTCTCTCTCTCTGTGTCTCTCACACACATTTTGGGCATTATGGTTTGTAATAATAAGATGTTATTATGTCTGTTCCTGTACCTATTTTCAGCATGCAGTTATTATCCAAAGTGATCATTTCCAAAAGTCTTTGTCATAGTGGTCCCTTCTCTATCCCAACTGCTTTTTCCCTAAGCAGTGAGACAGCCTTCCAACCATGCAGAAATCCTACTAATCCTTGTTGTCCAGTAAATGTCCTTTGGTATTAGGCTCATATTATGATTTTCAATATCCCACAAATGAGTGCAATTATTCTGTGTCTATCTCTTTCCTTGTAATTTCACTCAGCATAATGCTCTCCGTGTCTACCCATTTATAAGCTTATGTAATATTTTGTTGTAAAATGTGGCTTTGTGGGGCTGGAGCAATAGCCCAGTGGGTAGGGCATTTGCCTTGCATGCGGCTGGCCCATGCCAGCCCGGGTTTGATCCCTGGCATCCCATATGGTCCCCCGAGCACTGCCAGGAGTAATTCCTGAGTGCAGAGCCAGGAGTAACCCCTGAGTATTGCTGGGTGTGACCCAAAAAGCAACAAAAAATGTGGCTTTGTGATGTGTGCATAGCAAAAGTTATTTCCGCATATTTTTCATCAGTTTATTTATAAAATAGTGCCAATGATTTCTTTAGATAATTATTACAGTGACTGAAGTGAAGTGGGAAGAGAGAGGTAGCTAGTTACATCTTGGCCAGCTGAAAAAGATGTGAAGTGAGTCTGAACTGGTCAAGTTAGTTCCTAACACCTCTGTGGCTAGGACATGCGTGTCCCATGAACCCCAGGAGGCAGCCTTCTATGACTTAAGCTGACTTGTTTTGCTCAAAGGGGACCTGGATCTCAGCACAGCAGTTCTTCAGGAGATCTACACTTGGGCTGAAGTGGAACACTGCTCTTTCAGGAAATGGAAGTTTTGAAAAGGTGCACAGGTGCTCCAGTTCTCTGGCCATCTGTCACAGAAAAGAACTTCAGGTGGAGGCAAAATGCATTGTGCTGAAAAAATTTACTCAGAGAACTGTGAGAAGATAAGAAAGATAAGTGTTCAAGAGAGAACAAGAGCTTCTCTGGAGTAAGAATGAGCAGAGAATAGTTTTTTTGGGTTTTTTGTTTGTTTTGGTGAATATTACGTACAATTTCTCCACGTTGGCTTGGCCTGATTTCTCTGCAGAAAGAAAAGTGAATTTTGGTTGTGGAATAGTGAAAGTCTTGACTCTTGATGGTAGTTTCATATCTTTTATTTTTTCAATTCTAATCAACATCTGTAGAGACTTCTGTAGCTTCTCTGGTTGGTGATCAGGTTTGTTCATCTCCAATCAGCGTTACAAACATTACAAAGGGCTGGTTCATCATAACATTGGGCTACTTAAGGGGTAGAAAATTTCTCCTTAAATTTTTTATTAATTTTCAAAAGCTCAACCAGACCCTTATCTATCTGCCTGAAACAGAGCCAAGAGAATTAAGATATACTCAAATAATATAAACCAAAAATAAGAGAATATTTAAAAATTTTATATAGTGAGATTATACTACAGTAATAACTTTCAAAACAACCATATTTAAAAAATTCATTTCTAATGAATGTGCTCAGATTCAGTCTCATAAATAATTATAATATTTGCCTGAGTTCCACTGCATCCTCCAGCACTTCTGCTCTTCTCTCTTTGAGGACTTCCTTTATCGCTTCCCTGCACTACTTTTACAAGCTTGGACATTATCATCTGGTCGCCTGAGGCTCGCACCTTACCATGTTGGTGAATGAGCTTGAGAGTTTGTTAAGACAGGGGTACTTTTATAAAAATTTTTTTATTTTTACAATTACAAAGATATACAATTAAAAAGTTCATATTTGGGTTTTGGTCATACAGTGTTCCAGCACCCATCCCTCCACCAGTGCCCACCTCCCACCACCAACGCCCCCGGTTCCCTCCCCCCCTCCCCAGCCCTGCTCCATGGCAGGTTTTTTATTTCTTTCCTTTTCTCTCTCTTTCTCTTTTCCTTCCCTCCAGACTATGGATTACAAAACATACATTAAAGGGTTGTCATGTGTATCTTTTGCCTCTATTTAATGCTCAGTTCTAGGTTGGCATTAGTACCCTCAACAATTGTTAGCACACTGTTCCATTTTCTGTCTTACCTAGCCTGTGTCCTTCTTTCTCTCTCCGCATTCTTCGCACTATCATGGAGGTGCTGAATCAGTCGGCTGTATTCCCTCATCGATGTCATCAATGATAGCATCTTCCCATGTTGCCGCAATGGTGCCCAAGAGTTCCCAGTTGGTGGGCATTCTGTAGTTCTCTTTTTTAAACTTTGAAGCTTTTTCTCCCCATTGCATGAAGTAGAATTTTGCACGAAGGAGACGGTGGTTCGATCCTGTTTGGAATTTGGGGACAACAGCTACATCGGTCAGACAAAACCGTCGATTGAAGATGATGTGGTCAATTTCATTGTGGAACTGTCCGCCAGGAGATTCCCATGTCCAACGTTTCACTTCAGCCTCTTGGAACTGTGAGTTTCCATGAATGATCTTGGTGGACATGATGAACTCAGATAGTCTCTCACCCTGTTCGTTCCATTCTAGTCCATAGGTCCTGATGTGGAGTTTTTCGTTCATCTTCTCAGTCCTATCTTGGCATTGAAATCACCGACTATGATCTTGTAGAAGGTGTGATCCTTTTTATAGACCTCCTCCAGTTCTATGTAGACTTTCTCAATTTTTTCTTCCTTGTATGTGAATGTTGGTGCATAGACAACGAAGATAGAAATTACTGGCAGTGGGTCACATCTCTTCAAGTGTAATCGACCTATCCAGCTTGTTAGGCATTCAAATGAATCAATGTTTGTAGCCATGTTCATGTTGACAAGGACACTGACACCACCAACATCTCTTTCATCACATGTTCCGAGGAGCAGTTCTTCTCCAGTGTCAAAGATGCCATGATGCTATTGATGCCTCCTTGTCTCAGTCAAACCAATGATGTCATACTTGATCATTATGCATGCTTCATTAGGTCCTCAATATATGATTTCGATGTCAGCGCACGTGCATTGAAAATACAGACTGTCAGTTTAGTCCTTCTTTGTTTTGGCAGTTTAGTATGACCCTGAGATTTTATCAGGCCCTTTTTGTTCGTCCTTCTTAGTGTTGTTGTATTAAGGACTCTTTCAGGGTCAGGAAGATAAACATCTATTATCACTGGTTTTGACATATTGAACATGCATCGGACAGCTTGCTAGGCTCTGCTGTGCGGGCGTCATACACACATATATTTATTTTTTTTTTCTGGGAAAAAGTGTCTTCAGGTCAGAAAAAGGAATTTTTGCCAGTGATTCCTAAGTTATCTTCCAAAGCTATTCCATATGTGTTTGCAGCTATTAGAAAATGCACTATTCTTTAGTTAAGTGATAATGATAATGAGAGGTGGCATGATGATTTACTGAGGAAAAAGTGGAATAACGAGGATGAAGAGAATCCCAAGCCATCTCAGTCTGCTTCCTCTCAGGTCCTTGGATGGACTCAGAGGAACCTTTCACCGTTTTTGTGCTTCCCTCCTGTGTCACAGTTCCACTCTCAATGGAACAAACATCTCTGAATGCAGCAGCTATGTGTACCTGGGTCGAGAAGTCAACATGATAAACACCCTAATACCTGCACAGGAGGAAAAGTGCAGCATGGATTGCCTTCAAAAACATCAAAGAAATAACAAAAAACAAAAACAAAACAAAACAAAACAAAACAAAAAAAAAAAACCAAAGAACCTCCTGCACCGGGCACATCTTTTCGACTCCATCATTCTCCCTGCATTAACAGACGCCTCAGAGACCTGGGCCCTATGGAAGCAGGATGAGAATGTATCCGGGTCTCCCAAAGAAGAATCAAAAGAGCCAAGCTTGTAATATCACCCAGGTGAGAGAAGGAATCTGGAGTTCCGACCTCCATCTCTGTTCCAGAATCAGGGACGCTCTCTTGTTTGCCAAAACATCAAAAATCAGATGGACTTGACATGCAATGTGAGAAATGAAGACGACCACTGAACTAGAGCCAACTGTATCCCATGGGATATCAAAAATGGCTTGCGTGGCCACCCACGTGCAAGGTAGTCAGACTTCCTTGTCACAACCCTGGACAAATGTTTTGAGGCTCTTCACATTCATGAAACAACCATGTCATTGGGCTACACTGGCACGTGATAGTGTCAAATGGAAATATTACTGGTTCCCGCTCCAGCAATTCGATGAATAATGGGATGTCAAGTGATCAAGTGATCAAGTGAAGCCTGAGTTACTGAATATATAGAATTGAACATCTTTAACTGTCATTACAATATAAGCTTTTAAATAAACAAAGCTTAATTAATAATATATACAGACAAATTGTTTCAATTGATTCCTACCTACTACCAGATATTTTGGAAAAACAAAAATATCTTCTGTGGCCTCTGTCCTCTTGGAGATTTTTCCTGATGTAGAGCTAGAGTTTGAAAGAAAGGATACATTTGCAAATATCAAGATAGAACAATTCAGACCCAACCACTCCAGACCCACAGCTGTACCACTTGGCCCCACATGGAAGCAACCCATGTAGCTAGCTGACCTCCAATGGTTGGTCAGGGGCTCCGCCAGCCCCCTCCCTGAGTCCAACTTTGCTCCAAGGGTTCGCTCACACTTGCGAGGGAGGGCCTGGCTGGCCAGACTTGTAGCGGGGATTTGGGCTCCTCCGCCCCTTTCCTTCACCTCCATGCCAGCTACCCCAGAAGAGAGACATGCCAGCCCCATAGCTCTGTCATCTCACAACAGTCTTAGAAAGTACTAGATGTTAGGATCAGGCCCTTCACAGGATCTTTCACATTCATACACTTTATACAGTACTAGGCAGGTTCTAGTTGTGACCCATCATCCCTGTGAGCCTAGCAGGAAACCAGAGCAACCCCCACAACATGAGGTCAGTCATTTTCAACATTCAGACTCCACAGCTACTCAGAGCCCCACCCAAGAGAAAATCTGATCTTTCCCTTTGAGTTTCATCAGTAAACGCTCGAGATGAGAGACTTCTACTGAGTGTACACCACGTACCCAACAGAGCCTGACAAGCTACCGGTGTTTTATTTCATATGCCAAAAACCAATAACAATTATGGACTCATTCCCCTGAAGGAATGGTTTGAGGCTTTTCCTATTCCTGGAGCAAGCAGATGGCCCTGTGGTACACTTGCTTGCAACAGGATGTATGGAGATGTTACTGGTGCCCACCCGAGCAAATCAATTAACAACGGGAAGACAAGTGATACAAGTGATACAAGTGAAGATAGAACAATAAAATCATAAAACTCTAATTTGGTTGAAATAAGTGACACGGGTTTAAACGTGTTAACTTCTACCTAAATGAAGATATTTCACTTGTTACTCAAATCAACCACATGTTTTCTTGAAATATCAACAATTTCTGATTTGGAAGTAAAAGAGGGAAGGTTAGCACTGATAAAGAGTCAGAAAACCACTCTAGAGGGCTGAGAGTTTGGAGACCAAGAATCCCAGTTCTGCGTTCAGGCATACTACTTTTCTAGGTTCAGTTTCTGTCTTTGGAATCAAAATATAGAGAAAGCTTCAATATCGTATTGATATTAAATCCCGAGCTTTAAAATGTACCTAATTTATCTGCTGTATTTGAATTTCTTCAGAGTTGTTAGGGTTACTTGTTTAGTTTTGGGCTTAGTTTTCTGAGAGATATGCTTTTACCTATTATTGTGGTGAGTCATTTTTATAATATCTTCATGAATGTGTTAGCAATTTTCTATTAAGTCATTAAGTCACTACTTTAATCATACCCTTTTTAACTGTCATGATCATTATAATATCAATACAAAATAGAAATTGTTTCAAGATAGAAATTGAGAAGGATTCAGTTATAGCAGTGTGGAGAGAGTGAAATATATTAAGAGGCTGGCTTACAAAAGGTCCGAAAGAGTAACAGTGGAGAAAGATAGCAGGAATGAGTTCAGGATACTTATATATTTATAACACTATGTCTTATATTATAAATAAATATTCTATATTTATATTTTTTAGTATAAATAAATAATCTATATATACAATTGAATCATTGAGAGATAAGTTGTTCATGATTGAATTTAGTCATACATTGTTCCAACACCCATCTCCCTCACCAGTGTACACTTTTCCCACCACTAATGTCTCCAGTTTCCCTCCTGCTGCCTACCTCCACCCCAGCCCCCTCTCCTCTCTCCTCTCTTTTTCTGTCTCTCTTCTCTCTTTCTCTCTCCCCTAGTCATTATGGTTTGCTAATAATGACTAGGGAGAGAACTTTATATAAGTACTAAAAGGTTACATATATCCCTTTACTACTTTCAGCACCGAGTTCTTTGCCAGAGTGATCATTTACAGTACTAATGTCACAACATACACTTCTCTAACCGAATTGCCCCATGGCACCCATTGCAGCACCCAGACCAGTCATCACCGACTTTGTTTCTACTGTGCTTGGGCTTTAGTCTCAACCTTGTTTCTCTATATCTCACAAATGAGTGTGATCAGAGAAATTCAATTTAGATAAAATACAGGACTAAAGAAAATGCACAGCAACTTAACATGTAGAAAAAGGAATTAAAAATTATTCTAAGGACTTTCTTAAGATAATTTTATTATTGCAAATTATGAATTGAATGGCACCCTAAAGTATATATATTGAAACTCTACAATGTCATGGTGTTAGGAGGTGGACTTTCAGCACCATAAACCTAAATTAAGAGATAAATTGATATTAAATCTCAAAGGATTAAAATTTGAGATTTAGTGGAATAATTAATTGGGATTTCAGTTGAGTAAAATATGCCATTCTCCTTTTATGTGCAAAATATCAGTTATCTGGTAGTTTATCTGATATTCAAGCATCAATTACTGATCTTGATCTTAGCTGCCTAGAGCATTACGAGAAATTATTTTTCGCATTTTTTGGCTTGCTTTTTTATGTGCTACAATCTATTACATTTTTGTTCTAGAAGACTGGTAAGATTAAGTTGGTTTCTGTAATGCTTTGTTCATAAAGATTGTACATTAGAAATGAAATGTGTATTAACCATTTTATAATGGAAGCTCTAGGGAGTTTATATCATCAGTGAAATAAATTTACAAGCATGAGAGCAAAGGAAACAAATTCACAGAATATTATTTATGTCATATATAATGAAAACAAGCAAACAACTTGCCCCCTTTTGGTTTTGAAGTGCTCTGGGACTCCCAAACCATCTACACCCCTCTGCTGCAATATCCTATCAAAGCAGCACCAAGCGTCCTAAACAACAACATTTTATGTTGAGTTTGTGACGGGTTATCAATTCCCTCATACTTATTTCTGCCTCATACTTGTTTCTGCCAAAGAGATAAGCTTTAAAATTAAAAAAAACTGCTCTTTTCTAGTTCAGTGAAGATGTTACGATGTCAGTCACATGACCTCATAAAATAATGGCAGAAAACAAATGGTTTGTTACCATTTGTATATAGTAGATGTTGTTATGATGTAATATAAAGTGAGGATATAATGTGAGTATTTCTTGCACTGGAAATATGCTGCACATCACAATGTTATATAAAAGGGCATTTAGATGTGAAAGTGGTGGGGCTCATGTGCAGGGAAAGTATCTAAATAAAACCTTTGATTAGCTTCCATTGTTCTTCTGTGCTTTTTCTTAGTATTGACTCCAAAATATACTTTATATTTAAAGTATGTTCCATCACTACTCTCTCCTTTGAAGTAGTGATGGTACATTTATGAAGATGCTTAATCTATAAAGACATATGAAGATGCTAAATCTAAACTTCTCTGAAAAACTAGGAAACCCATTTTCCCTAAGAAATATCTATCTTGTTTAGATCATTTTAGTCTTAAGTTCATGCATAAAATTGAAAGTTGTCTTTATAAACTATTGTTAGGTATACCAGGTAAGCACAGGCAGCGAACACGCTGATCTGCCAGATGAGAGAGTTGACCCTTCACTTGTATCACTTGTCTTCCCATTGTTCATCGATTTGCTCAAGCGGGTGTCAGTAATGTCTCCATTCGTCCCTGTTGCATGCTAGTGTAGCATCTGCTCACTCCAGGAACATGAAGAGCCTCAAACAATTTGTTCAGGTCATTGGGATGAGGTCTATTATTGTTACTGTTTTTGGCATATTGAATATGACATGGACAGCTTGCCAGGCTCTGCCATGTGGGCACTCTCAGTTCTTGCAAACATATATATATATATATATATATATATATATATATATATATATAAACAACATTAAGGATGAAACCCTATCAGTTCATAATATATTTAATGTTATCCACTCTAATGGGAGTGAGCGTCAATTGCTGTGAGTCTCATTGACTGATAAGGATACTCTGAGTAGTAATGATGACTGGTACTTCTCCACACGCTTATCAGCCATCTATATCTTTGTGCTGTGACCTGTTCAAATGCTTTGCTTGGTTTTTTGTTCTTGAAGCATAGAGTGTGATATATTTTCAAGTCATAATAATCTTTATGCACCATACTTATTTGTATGTGGACTAATTTGTTCTCCTCTCTCTTCAATAAGTATTGTAACACTTCCCCACCTTTTTCATCTGAGACATCTGGAAATTGATCCATTTCAAAGTGCTTTAAGCCTTCTCATTCTTATATGATTTAAGGAATAGTCTTGCTTGGTGGCTGCTGATCTAATTTGGCGGACTGACTTTGTACCTATGAGAGCTCAGAGACATCTCCTGGAGGCTGTGCTTCAGTCCTGCTGCCTTGCAAACTGTAGAACAGTCTCTGATCTCCATGCCTGCCCAATACCACTCTCCATGGCTGTCAGAGAAAGTGCATGGCTGGAGAGTCAGTGGCACGATCCATTTCCAAAGATGGAACTGCTAAGAGCAATTCTGATTTTAGCATCAAGAGACTGATCCAGCCTCTGCTTCCTTGTGTTTGCTTTTCTCTCCCTTGGTTGGTGTCCAAGGGACTCCCTCTGAAGGGCCTCTTGAGGATGCCCTGGAGACCATGAGGGCACAGATATTCAACCTGGTCCTTGTCACTCAGAGTTTGCACTTTCCCCAGCCTATCAACCCACCAAGCCCTTAAGCAACAAACCAAAACTAAATGTCACACCTATGTCAACTGAAATACTATAAAAAGAAATATGTCTTAAACTCTTATACTATTGCTCTTAAATCAGAGCAATAGTTCACTATTTTTTAGTTTTCCCCCAAGGTATAATTCACAGGTAGAGGGTTTAGCAATTCAACACAAGTATAAAAGTGTGAGGATGGAATGGAGGGGTTTCCCTCTCACTATGGAGAAGAGCAGTTTTATGGAAGCTGGATTGCTGAACTGAGATGAAGAGGAGTGCAGAAGAGTACATTTTCTACTGGAAAACTATAGGACAATGAAGGAAGGTAGAGAAAAATCCATTTCAAGAGTATCTCTCCTCCACTGAAAAAGGAAATTTTTGCAGAGGCCAATGGAAAAGACCTTGACCTAATCTTTAGATAAAGAGCACTAACACAATGGGTAGCAGTGCTTAAATTGTAAACACGCAAAAAATCATGCCCAGACACAATTGTCTGAGATCCCAGGTCTCTATACTTAAACTGACTGTATTGAATATTATATGTGATGAGAAGAGATGTCCTTTGTAAGAGCAATTAGTAAAAAGTCTTCAATAATCTATTATCAGCCAAAAACTAAATGAATATTTTTAAGGAGACATATTCACAAATAGATTTATCCTTTGAAAAAAAAAGTTAACGGATTAGTTACAATACTTAAACCTCTTTTTTGGGAGTATTAAGAAATTGTTCTGAGGTATATTGCATATTGCAGTGTAAGATCAAATACTGACAAGCAGTTATTATTGTGTTAGAAAAGACTATCATGATAAAAGAGTGAAAGAGTACACAATAAAATCTAAAGTAGTACAAATCATTGACTTCATCTACTGATGGTTTAACATGATTCATTATTTAATTTGAATTGAGTATTTTCCACAATGAAGTAAAAATTAAATTCACCAGAAATTGTGAAAAAGTTGAAGCAACCTCTGATGTATTCAGTGTTATAAAATGAAAGATATGATTAATATAATAAAGCAATGGACTAGGAATATTTAAACTTTTTACAGCTATCCTCAGACTAAAGGATATTTAAAATGTTAGATACATTTCTGTAGTACCACAACTATAAGATGAATATATTTTCTGAGTATGTAGAAATTGAGAAGTTGAAAGAATGTTTACATGATTGAAAATATTATGACAGGCTATCAACAAAACACAACAAAATGACAATTACCTATTTCATTTTATATTCTGGAAAGCTAAGGAAAAGAGATAAAAGAATAACTACAAAGTATAAAACCAAATATAGCGTGCATGTGAATTGGAAATTCAACTTATATTTATTGCTGCCAAAGAAAAGCCCTATGGTCTCCTGAAGATGTACTATTTAGAGCTTGAAGAGAGTAAATGGAAATTTTATTAAAAACACACATTTGACATTATATTTCAATATCTAATATACATGAGATATTTATACATTAGAAATTTATTTTACTATATATATTTATATATACATTTTATTACTGGTTTTGGCATATCGAATATGCATCAGCTTGCCAGGCTCTGCCGGGTGGGAGCTATACTCTCAGTAGCTTGTAGGGCTCTCTCAGAGGGGTGGGTAGAATAGTCTCAGTAATTTGGAGGTAAATTGCGGACCGCAAAGCAGCCATGTGCAACAGGAAAAGCTGGTATCTGCTCTGATGGGTGTATCTGCATCTGTGGCTCAAGCATACCTGGGGTTGAAATACTATCTTCTGAAGGGTGTATTTCTGAAGGGTGGGTCCTTGTAGGCTGGGTTTCTGACAAGCAGGGCTGGAGATTGGATTAATCTCTTGGGTTAATCTTACGAGCTGTGGAGTGTGGATGGTGAAGATTGCTTGGCTCTTCACACGCTACCTGTCTGAATGCAAGGTGCCCTTCCAACAGGACAGTTCTACTGTTCAAGAAGGGAGACATTCACAACATTGGCAACTATCAGCCATCTATAAGCTGTTCACTCAAGTCATCCTGAACAGGATTGGCAGAACACTAAAGGACAACCATGTGAACAAGCTGGCTTCCAAAAAGTATTCAGCAAAATCAACTATATCCACAATGTAACCAAGCTCATTGAGGTGTGTAGGGAGTTCAAGATGCCGCTCTGTCTCACATTCATTGATTTAAAGAAAGCCTTTGATTCTGTGGAGAAGCCCCATCAAAACAGGGTGTTCAAACCTAATACATCAAGATCCTTCTTGAACTTTATTATGGATTCACCACCAGGATCTCACCATTCTACAAGGAAGTGATCATTGATGTCAAAAGATGGGTTCGGCAGGGAGATACCATTTCACCAAAAACACTTCAGCACCACCCTCGAGAACATCATGCAACAATTAGAATGGGAAGCAATGGGAGTGAAGATAGACGGTCCGCAACTACACCACCTCCACTTCACTGATGACATTGTTCTAATAACACCAAACATTAGCCAAGAGGCACAATGCTGACTGACTTTGACCGAGAATGTGGAAAAATAGGTCTACAGCTGAATCTGAACAAAACTTATATTTTTATGAGAAATGAACTATTTCCAGAGGCCCATTCACTCTCAATGTAACAAACTTCTCTGAATGTAGCAGTTATGTGTACCTAGGTAGAGAAGTCAACATGATGAATGACCTAAAACCTGAGCTGTGCAGGAGGAAGAGAGTGGCATTGAATGCCTTCAGAAACATCGAAGAAATAGCTAAAAGGACAAAGAACTTCCGGCTCCAGGCACATCTCTTCGACTCCACCTTTCTCCATGCATTAACATACTCCTCAGAGACCTGGACCCTAGGAAAGCAGGATGAGAATGCTATATAGGTCTCCCAGAGAAGAATCGAAAGAGCTATGCCTGGAATATCACACATCATTCAAGTGAGAGAAGGAATCCGGAGTTCCCACATCCGTCGCTATTGCAGAATCAGGGACGCTGTCTCATTTGGCAAGGCATCAAAAAATCAAATGGGCTGGACAAGCAATGTAATTTGGAGATGACCACTTGAAGGGCCGTTACTGACTTGATCAAATGGGATGTCAAAAGATCATGTGGCCGCCCACCTACAAGATGGTCAGACTTCTTCGTCAAGACCCTGAAGGAACGATTTGAGGCTCTTCATATTCTTGAAGCAACCGGATGCCATTGGGCTACATCGGCACGTGATAGGGTCAAATGGAAATTTTACTGGGGCCCGCTTGAGCAAATTGATGTATAATGGGATTCAAGTGATCAAGTGATTTATATATACATTTCTGTCATTTTCAGGAAATAGCTTCAAATACTGTTAAGAATTAGATGAGATTTACAGGGCATGAGTAATAGTAGTGTAGACATTGCCTGTTTTTTCTTGTTTCTGACCTGTCCTTGATCCCTGGCATCCTGTAAGCTCCCCAAGCATCACTAGGAATGATCCCTCAGCATATAGCCAGGAATAATCCCTGGGAAGAGCTAAGTTTGGCTCAAACATTCCATACCACATAATCACCAAAAGAAATTTGTTATTCCTAAATTTGTGACATAAAGATTATGTTAATTTAACCTTTGTTCCAGGTCACATACACAAATTGTTTTCCAAATGTGTTCTAGCTTCATAAATATTTTTCTTGCATTTAAAGTAATAATAAATTGAATCATAAATATTATGATGTTAGTTTTAGAGTTTAATGAATTATGCCAAACTTTTGAGTTAAGCTAATGCTAAATAGTACTATCAAGCCAAATATCTTGAGTCAAATAGGAGAAAAATTAAAGGACTGTCCTCTGGCATAAGTACTGCTCTGTTGAAGGTAGAAGATAAAGGTTTTCGCTGCATTAGCAAAATAAGTGATGATATTTGGCATTAGTTTCCTTATGGGTACAAATTCATCATGTCCTAAGAACAAAGATTTATATTACATGGCATGGACAGCAATAAATTTAATCTTTGTTAAATGAAAAGAGTCATAAGTTTACATTATGGTAGAATTATTGATATAAAATAAGATTTTTGGGGGCCAGAGCAATATCCAGTGGGTAGGGTGTTTGTCTTGCATGCAGCTGAACTGTGTTTGATCCCGTGCATCCCATATGATCTCTTGAGCACTGCCAGGAGCAATTCCTGAGTGTATAGACAGGAGTAACCCCTGAGCATTGCTGGGTATGACCCAAAAAGAAAAAAGAGAAAATCAGATTTTTCTAACATGCCTCATTCAGCAGTTATTGTACTAATTTACGTAATCATAAAATATATAGACTTGAAATAGATGCTGTAGGGTGGGACTCTGATAAGCAGGGCTGTGATCAGCTCTTCTGCCGGATGGAGCTCTGACAAGTATCTGGATCAGGCATTCCTGGTCAGCTCTTCTGCTGGGTGGAGCTCTGATGAGTATCTGAGTCTCTGGATCAGGCATACCTGTAGGGTGGGACTCTGACAGCAGGGCCTGATCCAGAGACTCAGAGACACAGGGTAGAGCTGCTACTGGCTCTCCCTGTGCTCAGCTGATCATGAGGCTCCCAGGAGGGAAGACAGGTCTAGCCCTGGCCTGCCATGCAGTAGAGACTCACTAGAAGCCAGAGGAACCCCCACATCATGAGAGCTGCCATTTTCAACATCCATACTCCACAGCTCATCAGATCTCCACCTAGCAGAAGAGCTGATCTTTCCCCATTCATCAATAAATGCACAAGATAAGAGGCTACTAAAAGAGTATCCCACCCTCATGGCAGACCCTGTTAAGCTACCCATGTTGTATTTGATATGCAAAACCCAGTAACAATGATAGACCTCATTCCCATGACCTGAAGGAATGGTTTGAGGTTCTTCATGTCCCTGGAGTGAGGAATTGCCCTTGGGCTACACTAGCATGAGACAGAACATATGAAGATGTTACTGGTGATACAATCATAAAATGATTTTGGATGCTCTTATGAATGCAATAGGTGGTGTCAAATAATTATATATTAAGGAAGCCAAATAAATATTATGTAAGTTACAGTTATTAATTATTGCTTTTAGCAAATTATTCTCATGTTTTTAAACACAATTGTGCAATAAAATCATTTCCTCCAATGACCAGAGCTAATGCACGGGTTAAGGCATGTGCCTTGCATATGGTAAACCCTAGTTTACTCCCTAGAACTACTTAAATACTGTTTTGAAATTTTAGTTATTTAAGTGTATTGTTGAGGTAACGTTACTTTGTAGGATAATAAATAAATATCTCAAGGGATACAATTTCACACATTTTCTAAATATATATTATCATACCACATCTTCTAATAGGAATTCATAAAATCCAAAATCTTCATTGCTAACACTGTAAATGAAAGTTGGTAATTTTTTTTCTAAGATAACACACCTTAATAAGAAATCAATCTCTTTCTATTTTGTTTTAGAGTTATTTGGGGATTGCTTCTCCTCGTGCTCAAAGGACCAGTGAAGGGGAAGTGAAGGGGAAGGAACAGAGGCCAGCCACATTCAACATGTGTCCTCAGCTCTTTGAATGATTTCCCTGTTCAGACTGTGTTTTGGGTCTGCTGATGACCTATTTCCTTATAACCATAATAGTTGAATTCTCATATTAATATTATTTCTTCCATATTTTGAAAAATTTCTTTCCTCATTCAAATATTTTTATTTTCTTTCAATAGTAATTTAGACTGCCATTTACCAGTAGAATAATAATGTCTTCAAAATTATATCCTGTTTGACTTTTTGGGCAGGGCAATTGAGCCATGTAGATTTTGTTCTTCCTTTGCTCTTGGGGCTGTGCTCAGGTATTGGGTTACAGGCTTAGCTAGCATGGGAGCTTTGCTGTTTTATCCATTCACAGCTTAATCTATTTACATGTTAGTAACCCAAGGTTCATACTAATGATATCTCTCTCCTATATAAAAACTGATGAAGGGTGTGTCAGTTACAGAAGTCATGAATGAGTATCTTCCAACTTCTTATTATACATCTACTAAGACTTCTATATTATCTAGATTGGCCACAGCTCCTCTTCATATCCACTGCATCCAGCATGGGACACTTTGAATTTATCAGGAGATTACCTCCCTGACTACATTCATTGAGACTATAATTTAAGATTATAGGAAGGCACATAATAGTTTGTCCTCACACAGGAAAGTGAGACCATTTTAGTATACAGAGATCAAGTTACTCAGAATCACCCTGGTCACTGTCACTATCACTATCTTCCCGTTCATCATCAATTTGCTAGAGCGGGCACCAGTAACATCTCCATATGACCTGTCTCATGCAAGTCCAAGGGCACCTGCTTGCTCCAGGAACATAAAGAGCCTCAAACCATTCCATCAGGTCATGGGAATGAGGTCAATAATTGTTACTGGTATCTGGCATATCAATACAACACGGGTAGCTTGCCAGGCTCTGCCGTGCGGTCAACTCTTGTAAGAAAGACCTTGTGCATACCATCTAGAGTACATGAAGCCCGTAAAATTAAGATGTATTACTTTATACCAGCCACCCTCTCCAGTATTTTACGTAAGAGATAATCTCAGAAGAAGGGATTAGTCCTTGGCATAATCCTTTGTTTATACCTATAATAGGTGTAACACCACCCTTCTACACTCTTCTATATCTAGAAGCTGTTTAGGGTTCTTTGTTGACAGGACCCCCTGTCAAAAGTTAGGATTACTTTGGTGTATATAAGGGGACTGACTTTTTGGTGTATATAAGGGGACTGAATTTTTTTTTGCCTTTTTTTGGGTCACACCTGGCAATGCTAAGGGGTTACTCCTGCTCTTTGCTCAGGAATTACTCCTAGTAGTGCTCAGGGGACCATATGGGGTGCCAGGGATCAAACATGGGTCAGCTGCATGCAAGGTAAATGCCCTACCTGCTGGACTATTGCTCTGGCCCTCAATAAGGGGACTGACTTGAGGCCCTCGCCCCCTTTTTTGGGCAGATCTCCTCTTTAGTAGGACTCTCCCTCGGGTGAGAGCCTCTCTTTGGTGGGACTCTCTCTCTCGTGGGATCCTCTTTGGTGGGAGACTTGGGCTCTGTGTATGGTCTAAGTTCTGACCAGAGCTAGAGTTCTTTCATTATATTGGATTGTGGTAGTAGAGCTTTTGCACTATTAAAAGTCTTTTTTGGAACTGAAGCAGGAATGTCCTGTTGGGTTGGAGGCGCAGAGATGAAACACCAGGAACATGACGTATTTCCATTAATATTTTTAATAATCACCAGCTGGAGGGGCAGCAGTTCTCATCTTGGTGGCTAATGACTGAAGCTGATTGACTGCAGCTAACTGACCAGAGCTCACTGGCGTGAGCTCACTGACTTGAACTAACTCATTTGACTGACAGAACTGACTGACCACCTCCACACAGCCCGCAATCCCCTTATGTGTTGCCCTCAAAGGGCAATACATCTTAAAGTTGCATGGTTTACATTACAAAGACAGTTAACATTCATTGAATAGGATATAGGAATAATAGGAAGGAGACAACCAGGAACCAAAAACCTGCAGGGGGCTATCTAGGTAAGATGAGATGAACAAAAGAACGAATTAAAGTTGCTAATGCAGCCTTCTGGACTAGCCCCTGATGGCAAGGACATGTCAGACAGAAGAACAAGAAAAACCTGTTTTCTGCCTAACTTTAAGCATCGTCCATTAGATTCCATCTTGGGCTAGTTATAACCAACAGGGAAATGTGCAGAGAAATGACCTAGGATAGCCTTGTCTGGGTATACCTGCAGCTTTGATTAACAGTCTCATTAGGGATTTCTACATACTAACTCTTTTGGGAGACAGTCTGCCGGAAGTCCCTGTGTATCTGTTAACAGGCAGTATCCATCAGACCTTCCTTCGCATATCCTTAGATCTACCTTCTGCCAACAGGAACTGAGCCAAACTCATGAGCTTTCATCTGTTCCCCCAGTGGCCTTGGAGGTAGAAAAGAACTTCTGTCCTGATACTGTTGGGAACCTCAGCGGCTACGCAACACTCAGGAGTAATTCCTGGCAATACTCAAGAGCCACTTGTGGCTCTGAAAATCAAACTTCAGTCAGTCAAATGCAAGTCAGGTACCTTCATCTTTACTAGTACCCTGGCCCTATATTCTAGCCAATTGTAAAGTGTTATCATAACTTAAAGAGCATCACTGTCTTCCTGTTCATCATCGATTTGCTCGAGCGGACACCAGTAACATCTCCATATGTCCTGTCTCATGCAAGTAGAGCCCAAGGGCACCTGCTTGCTCCAGAAACATAAAGAGCCTCAAACCATTACATCAGGTCATGGGAATCAGGTCTATAATTGCTACTGGCATTTGGCATATCAAATACGACACGAGTAGCTCGCCAGGCTCTGCCGTGCGGGTAGCATAGTCTTGTATCACTCTCACTGTCACTGTCTTCCCCTTCATCATCAATTTGCTCGAGCGGGCACCAGTAACATCTCCATATGACCTGTCTCATGCAAGTAGAGCCCAAAGGCACCTGCTTGCTCCAGGAACATAAAGAGCCTCAAACCATTCCATTAGGTCATGAGAATGAGGTCTATAATTGTTACTGGTATCTGGCATATCAAATACAACACGGGTAGCTTGCCAGACGTAAAGAGTATACATCTTATATAATAAAATCAATGCATATTTATATCACATAGTTGATAATATAAATATCAGATAATTGATGTAATTTTAAAATTGATTAATTCATTGAAAATATTCTAGTATATTCTATGGTAATGCTATCTGCAAAATATCATTATTTTAATTTTCTTAAAATAATGTACACTGAAATTTTAATGGCAAAGAAAATATGTTTAAAAGACAAACTGCATCATGATTTAAGGAAATGTGACAAGATCTCATGACTAATAAATATGCAAATTTGAGGTAGTTATTTTGAGGTTAATTTTAAGCATGAAGTTAAGAAATCAATTTCTAAACATCTAAGAGTGAAAATTGTGGGAAGTTCAACAGCACAGTTTTATAATGACAGATTGAAATTCAAGGAACAGTGATGAGACATGCATAGAGCAATCTGAATTGAGAATTTTAGAATTTATCCCATAAGCAAATGTAATCTACATAATAATATTACGCAAGAGAGTAACATCATTAAATATGCTTAAATATTATTTCACAAATTACTATTTAATAGTTAGAATAGGTTTTATAGTATGAAACAGGAGGTAGTTGCCGTATTTTATGTAAAACATGGTAAGATCTTACTATTTCATGTTTTATACTATATTTTTAATGTTCTTTATTTAATATCTTAATGTTTATTTCATTTCAGTCATTTAGTTTTTAGATATTTACTGTAAGAACACCTTAAAAAGATAGCCTGCTAGTCGTCTACAATCTTTTATGCTCATTTATCACCAATTTTAATTTATGGATAAATTAATTTAATTCAACCTTTGTATAGGGAAGTGAATAGCTTTGAAGGATATATTAAAATAAAATGAAGATATTAATTAATGCATAAGCTACTGTTGAACTTTTGCCAACAGCAGGAACTGAAAAAAATGATTACTGCATTTAACAACTAAGTCAAAAACATTAATGAATATAGTGCATAAAATGGAAAAATACAAATAACTATAGGTAGCTCTCTCGACCCTTGGGCTAGGGTCTCTCCTGTATATATACAGCAGAGTAGTACCATTGACTCTCAGACATGGGGCAGAGCTGCTACTTGCTCTCCCTGTGCCCAGTCGCTCATGAGACTCCCGGGAGGCATGGCGGGTTCTAGCCCTGGCCTGCCACCCCAGCAGAGCCTCACAACAAGCCAGACGACCGCCCCTGACTCCATGGGGGCCACCATCTTACACATCCGAACTTCCCTCTTCTCACAATTCCACCCAGCAGACCAGACTATCACAGCCTCGCTCACGTGGCCACTAGTGGCAGTTCATCAATAAATGCTTTATTCAGAGGTGACTACAAGAGTATGCCACCTGCACGGCAAGCCTGGCAAGCTGCTCGTGTCATATTTGATATGCCAAATACCAGTAACATTTATATTAGGTCATTCCCATGACCTAATATAATGGTTTGAGGCTCTTTATGTTCCCGGAGCAAGCAGATGCCTTTGGGTTCTACTTGCATGAGACAGGACATAAGGAGATATTACTGGTGCCCGCTTTAGCAAATAGATGATGAACGGGAAGATAGTGATAGTGATAGTACCGTTGATACTTGGTTCAAGGAGGCAGTGATGCTTTGGCTCAATGGTACTGTGGGTCTCATGGGCAACACCTGGTATTTAGAGCCACCACAACCACTTGAGTGGGGCTTTGTAAGGCATGCAGTTCTGTAGACTGAAATTGGTGTCTAATGCAAGATTTGTGCATAAAGCTTTGAGCTAACTCTCCTCACCTACCAGTCTCTTAAAAAAAAAACAGAAAAAGATATTTTGTTTCCCATAATTATCTATTTTCACTAACCATGTCATACCATACTGTTTGATGACAGACTTAGCTAGCATTGGAGCTTTGCTCACAGCTTAATCGACTTATGTTCTTAAGCCAAGGTTCATTCTAATGAGATCTCTCTTCTATGTAAACACTGCGAGAGGGTGTGGCAGTTGCAAAAAGTCATCTTGACTCTGAATAACTTCTGACTTAATATTATACATCTACTAAGACTTCTGTGTTATCTAGATTGGGCACCGCTCCTTTTTATACCCATTGCACCCAGTTTGGGACAGTTAGAATTTTCAGGAGACTGTCACCCTGGCTAAATTGAGACTATCCTTTAAGATCATAGGAAGGATCATACTAGTTTACCCTCAAGCAGGCAAGCGTGACCCTTTCAGTATACAGAGATGGAGATACTCAGAATCACCCTAGTGCAGATAACAAATAAGTAGGACCTTGTGGGTACCATTTAGATTACATGAAGCCCATGAAATTAAGATGTATTACTTTATATCAAACCCCTTCTCTCTCCAGTGTTTTACATAAGAGAATCTCAGAAGAAGGGATTAGTCCTTGGCAAACTACTTTGCTTATACCTGTAATAGGGTGTGGCACCACCCTTCTACACTCTGTTTAGGGTTCTTTATGGACAGGACCCTCCCTGTCAACAGATAGGATTTGAGTACAGTAGAATAAGATTTTGGGAGACCAAATAAACATAGAAATTTAGTAGTTGTGTAGTTCATTTTTATTTTTGTTATTGTTCATCCTTTACTAATTTAAAATTAAACTTTTATCATAGTTACGTATATATAGGATAAAAATGTTCATATGGTTTGTGGTTTAGGTATGTATTGGGGATCTTGTTGTCCATCTCCAGAAGATACAGTGACAATGGTACTATTACATTTTTTTAGCTTTTTCTGACTTCAGACATAACCTTTATAATTTCTGAAGATAACATGCAAAAAATGTCAAAAAAACCCCCACAAACTCATCTTCAGTGATCATTGCTGTTTACTTTTTTATAGATAATCTCTAAACGCTGGATTTAGAGGTGACTACAAGAGTATGCCACCTGCATGGCAGAGCCTGGCAAGCCTCCCATGTCGTATTTGATATGCCAAATACCAGTAACAATTATTTTGGTATTTGGTATTTGATATGCCAAATACCAGTAACAATTATAGACCTCATTCCCATGACCTGATATAATGGTTTGAGGCTCTTTATGTCCCTGGAGCAAGCAGATGCCCTTGGGCTCTATTAGCATGAGCCAGGTCATATGGAGATGTTACTGGTGCCTGCTTGAGCAAATCGATGATGAACGGGAAGACAGTGATGCAGTGATATAGTTATATAAGGAGACTGACTTGAGGCAGTCCTCAATTCACATCACCCCTTTTTTCCCTTTTTCTCCTTCTTTTGGTTAGGACTCCTCTCCGGTGAGATCCTCTTTCTTTGGTGGGAGACTTGGGCTCTTGTGTATGGTCTAAGTTCTGACTAGAGCTAGAGTTCTTTCATTATATTGAATTGTGGTGGTAGAGTTTCTGTACTACTAATAGCCTTTTCGGAACTGTGTGGGACTCATGAGTTTTCATCTGTTCCACCAGCGGCCTCGGAGGTAGAAGAGAACTTCTGTCCTGAAACTGCTGGGGACCCCAGCAGCTCCCGACACCATATTACATTTATAAAATTAAAATTGTACATCAGGATATATAATGTGTAGACAAATATCTTTTATTAAAAAGTCTATTTTTTAAAGAGTAATGTTTAAAGCAACCTTTGCTTTAGATGATAAAAAGCATAGTAATTGTTTCCAAAAACAGAACAGCCCAAACTTAATATTTTGATTGCAGTTTCAGTTCCAAGCAAAATGAAAAAAGACATATGGATTTCCCTGAATTTTCCTGCTTCTTTACACATGAATACCTCACTATATATACCCCATTAAGCGTGTTCAACACCAGCACCAAAGCAGTACAGATGTCTTAGTAATGAATATATCATAATACCCAAAGTTCATTGTTTAAAAATATATGCAAGTCATATTAATTTTTTTCTAAAATTGTGAGGGTAAAGTTTTTGGTTAAAAGAATAACAATAATATGATTTATATGGATATTTAACCTATTTTAATTCTGCTCTGTCTTTATGTATATACAAATATATTCATGCATGCAAGCATATGTATGCATACAATAATACAATTTAGATCATATTATAGCTGAGGAAAATATATTGAAAGCAAACTGCCTAAATATAGATATATTTATATATATGAAAATGATGTAACTTAATTATTAATGAAAATCAAAATTTAGATCCACCTTTGCACCAATGAATGCTCAATTCAACTAAAACACTGATGCATCAAGAATAAAATTTAATCAAACATGGAATGACTTAATATGAATAATATTATTTTTAAAAAAAATTATTTTTCTTAAAAATTGTGCCAGCTAGATGATATGTTTCCACTCAGCATTTGTCATAAGTTGTCAAATATTTTTGAATGAGTTAAATATACCATAGAATGTCTGATAAATATATAATTGAATGTCTGATAAAATAAGAATTTTCTAGAATAAAATTTCCCATTGTTAACATTTTTATATATTTAAATATTGATCTTATATGTGCAGAAGAAGGTGATCAAGATACAAAGGTAGTCCACAGAGTGGGGAAAAAAATATTCGCCCAATGCCCATTTGATAAGGGATTAATAACCATGATATAAGAAACTGGTAGAACTTTACAAGAAGAAAACAGCTAACCTTATCAAAAATGGGGAGAAGAAATGAACAGAAACTTCATCAAAGAAGAAATTTGAATGACAAAAAGGCATATGAAAAAATGGTCATCATGGAGATGAAAATCAAAAGAACAATTAGACATCATCTCACATCACAGAGACTGACACATATCCAAAAGAGCAAGGACAAGTACTGGCCTGTATGAGGGAATAAATGGACTTTCATCCCTTGTTGGTGGAAATGTCGACAGGTCCAGCCTTTTTCCTATCTTACCTAACCTGCAAGAAACAAGAATGCGTTCTCACTTCTGAAACCCGACATGCCATCTCGTTGGTAAAAGAAGGGAACAGCACCAGGCCCAGATAAAGTCAGACCCAAACACCTGAAGAATCTGCCGTCGGTACTCATCAATACACTAGCTCGGCTCTTCACACGCTACCTGTCCAAATGCAACGTGCCCTCCCAATGGAAAACCAGCAGGACAGTTCTACTGTTCAAGAAGGGAGACATTCACGACATTGGCAACTATCGCCCCTTCTGCCTGTTGTCCGCCATCTACAAACTGTTTACACGAGTAATCCTGAACAGGATTAGCAGAACACTAGATGAAGGACAACCATGCGAGCAAGCAGGCTTCCAGAAAGGATTCAGCACAATCGACCATATCCACACAGTAACCAAGCTCATTTAGGTTTGTAGAGAGTACAAGATGCTGCTCTGTCTCACGTTCATTGATTTACAGAAAGCCTTTGATTCTGTGGAGACTGAAGCAGTCATCGAAGCCCTAGCCAAACAGGGTGTTCAAACCCAATACATCAAGATCCTTCGTGAGCTGTATTTCGAAGGTGGTGATCCTGGTGAGGATCACAACCAGGATCTCACCATTCTACAAAGAAGTGATAATTAATGTGAAAAGAGGGGTTCGACAGGGTGATACCATTTCACCAAAACTCTTCAGTGCCACCCTCGAGAACATCATGCGACAATAAGAATGGGAAGGAATGGGAGTGAAGATAGATGGTCGGCAACTACACCACTTCCGCTTCGCTGATGACATCGTTCTAATAACACCAAACATTAGCCAAGCGGCACAAACGCTGGCTGACTTCGACGAGAATGTGGAAAGATAGGTCTACAGCTGAATCGAAAGAAAACAATGTTCATGAAGAATGAAATAGTTCCTGAGGCCCCATTCACTCTCAATGGAACAAACATCTCTGAATGCAGCCGTTATGTGTACCTAGGTCGAGAAATCAACATGATGAATGACCTAAAACGTGAGCTGTGCAGGAGGAAGAGAGCGGCATGGAATGCCTTCAAAGGCATCAAAGAAATACCTAAAAAGGACAAAGAACCTCTGGGTCCGGTCACATCTCTTTGACTCCACCGTTCTCCCTGCATTAACATACGCCTCAGAGACCTGGGCCCTACGAAAGCAGGATGAGAATGCTATTCGGGTCTCCCAGAGAGGAATCGAAAGAGCTATGCTTGGTATATCACGCCTCACTCAAGTGAAGGAATCCTGAGTTCTGACCTCCGTCGCTATTCCAGAATCAGGGACGCTGTCTCGTTTGCCAAGGCATCGAAAATCAGATGGGCTGGACATGTAATGCAATTTGGAGACAACCGCTGGACTAGAGCCATTACCGACTGGATCCCATGGGACGTCAAAAGATCACGTGGCCGCCCACCTACAAGATGGTCAGACTTCCTTGTAAAGACTCTGAAGGAACGGTTTGAGGCTCTTCATATTCCTGAATCAACCAGATGCCATTGGGCTACATTAGCACATGATAGAGTCCAATGGAAATGTTACTGGCACCCACTCAAGCAAATCGATGAACAACGGGATTCAAGTGATCAAGTGATTAAGTCCTAACCTGCAGAGGGTGATCTGCAGGTCACCTGTGCTAGGTAACTTCTGCAGGTTAGGTAAGACAGAGAGGGGGCCAGAGCACTAATAATTGTTGGAAATGGTAGTGCCAGCCCAGAACTGAGCATTGAATACTGTAGGCAAAGGGATATATATCACTTGATCACTTGAATCCCGTTATTCATCGATTTTCTCGAGTGGGCCCCAGTAACATTTCCATTGGACCCTATCACGTGCCAATGTAGCCCAATGGCATTTGGTTGATTCAGGAATATGAAGAGCCTCAAACCGTTCCTTCAGGGTCTTGCTAAGGTAGCCTGACCATCTTGTAGGTGGGTGGCTGACCATCTTGTACGGATATACATAATAATGCCTAAATGTATGCATTGCAAGCCAGAATGTATAAGAGAAGGAAGATACACAGAGACAGAGAGACAGGCAGAGACAGAGACAGAGATAGAAGAGGTAAAGTGCCTGCCATAGAGGCAGGCAGGGGGGGGGGAGGAGGGAATCATGGAACACTGGTGGTGGAAAATGTGCACTGGTGGAGGGATGGGAGCTGGAACACTGTATAACTGAAACCTAATCATGAACATTTTTGTAATTGTATATCTCAGTAGTATAATAAAATAAAATAACTAAATTAAAAAAATAGAAATAAAAAAGATAATTTTACTTCTTCTTTTTGGCAGCCTAGGATGGCCGTGAAATTTTATCAGGCACTGCTTGTTTGCCTTTCTTACTGCTGCCGTATTAAGGGCTCTTTCAGGGTCAGGAAAATAAACATTTTTGTTACTGGATTTGTCATATCGAATACGCATTGGACAGCTTGCCAGGCTCTGCCATGTGGGCGCTATATTCCCATTACTTTGTGGGGGCTCTCTCAGAGGGGTGGGTAGAATATTTATGGTAATTTGGAGGGAAATAAGTTGGGTTTCTGACAAGCCTGGCTGGAGACTGGATTAATCTGTGGTCTGGAACTGGATTAATATGCTGGGTGGAGATCTTACCAGCTGCAGAGTGTGGATTGTGAAGATCGATGCCAGGAAGGTATGGGGGTTTGACTGGGCTCCTCCGAGGCTCCATCGGGATGGTAGACTTGGGTTGGAAGTTGCTCTCGTGGTCCATGGAATGCAGGTGGTTCAACAGGGAAAGCTGGTTTCTGCTCTGCCGGGTGTACCTGTGAGGAAGAGAGCAGCATAGAATGCCTTCAAAGGCATCGAAGAAATACCTAAAAGGACAAAGAACCTCCGGCTCAGGGCACATCTCTTTGACTCCACTGTTCTCCCTGCAAAAACATACGCCTCAGAGACCTTGGCCCTACAAAAGCAGGATGAGAATGCTACTCGGGTCTCCCAGAAAGGCATCGAAAGAACTATGCTTGAAATATCACGTCTCACTCAAGTGAGTGAAGGAATCCGGAGTTCTGACCTCCATCGCTATTCCACAATCAGGGACGCTGTCTCGTTTGCCAAGGCTTCAAAAAATCAGATGGGCTGGACATGTAATGTGATTTGGAGACAACCGCTGGACTAGAGCCATTACCGACTGGATCCTACAGGATGTCAAAAGATCACGTGGCCGCCCACCTACAAGATGGTCAGACTTCCTTGTTAAGACCCTGAAGGAACCGTTTGAGGCTCTTCATATTCCTCAATCAACCAGATGCCATTGGACTACATTGGCACGTGATAGGGTCCAATGGAAATGTTACTGGTGCCCGCTCGAGCAAATCGATGAATAACGGGATTGAAATGATCAAGTGATCAATTTTACTTCTTATATCACATATGGTTGCCATTTATTTCTTCTGTTCTCTGAGTGGTTAATACCTCTAGAATTATGCTGAATGGAAATTGCAAAAGTTGTGCCATTTCACTTTTTTCACTATTAAGTTTGAAGCTAGCCTATGATTTTTCCTGTTCCTTTTTGAGTGTGTGTTGGATGACATCTGGTGTTGTTCAAAAGTTATTCCCCACTTTATATTTGGGGGACCACGTGGTTTGATGATTGAATGTGGGGCTCCAACATACAAAGTGTGCATTCCAGCCCTTTCAACAATCTCCTTGTCCCAAATGCAACTTTTTTCATGGATATCCTTGGGAAATTGGTTTATAGATTTGCTGGGAATTTTATTACATCTTTATTTATTTACTTATTATATATATTTATGTATTATATATTATATTTATTTTATTTATTACATAAAATAAATAAACGTATTTATTTTATTACATATTTATTATGGATTTTGCCAAATAATTTTTCTGTGTCTTTTTGGGATAACTTATTTTCATCCATTAATCTACTAATATACAATATTGCTTGATTTTAGAGTATGAAACTATCTTTGCATTCCTTAATTGAATGTGACCTGACTGGGGTGTGCAATTCTATTTATATTGTTCTGGATTCAGACTAAATTCAGTTAAAAAATTTAATTTTGAAAAAATCCTGACTTGAAAGATATGCACATATTATTCAGATAAAGCTGCCTAATAGATTAGTATAATAATATATATTATATATTATAATATATAGTATGCTATATTGTACAATATATTATACTATATATTATAATATATAGTATTATACTATATATAGTATATATGGTATATTATATAGAGTATAATATATAGTATAATATATATTATATAGCATAATATATAATAATATATTATAATAATATATCATATGATTATTATATATTTTATAATATATAATCACTTGAAACTTGATCACTTGAATCCCGTTATTCATCGATTTGCTCGAGTGGGCACCAGTAACATTTCCAAAATATATAATATTTTATATGAAATAATACTATTATTAGTATATAATAATTTATAATTATTATATAATAATTATGGATTATTATAATTAATTATCACTGTATTCCCATTCATCATCGATTGACTCAAGTGGGCACCAGTAACATCTCCATATGTCCTGTCTCATGCTAGTAGAGCCCAAGGGCATTTACTTGCTCTAGGAACATAAAGAGCCTCAAACCATTCCATCAGGTCATGGGAATGAGGTTTATAATTGTTACTGGTATTTGGCATATCAAATATGACACAGGTAGCTTGCCAGGCTCTGCCGTGCAGGTGGTATACTCTTGTAGTCATCTCTAAATCCAGCATTTATTGATGAACCACGCAGCTGCAACCGGCCGCATGAGCCGGGCTGTGATAGGCTATTCTGCTGGGTGGAGTTCAGATGAGAGGGAAGTCTGGATGTGGAAAACGGAGGCTCTCATGGAGTGGGGGGGTCGCCTGGCTGGTTGCAAGGTTCTGCTGGGGTGGCGGGCCGGGGCCAGATCCCGCCATCCCTCCTGGGCTCCCTCGTGATCCGCTGGGCACAGGGAAAGCCAGTAGCAGCTCTGCCCCCATGTCTGTGTTTTTTTGCCTGTATTCAGTGTTCAGTTCTAGGTTGGTATTAGCACTTCGACAATTATGGCATGGGTTCTAATCCCACTGCTGCCATACCGTGCATGGTCTAATTTTTAATTATAAATTTATATAATATACATAATTATATAATATGTTATTATAGGATGATATATAATAATTACATATAATATAATATATTATATAATTATAATATATTAGTATATATTAAAATATATAGTATACTATATATTAGTATTATATATATTTTCTGGAGATCAGAGGTGACTACAAGAATATGCCCCCCTCATGGCAGAGCTTGGTAAGCTACCCATGTTGTATTTGATATGCCAAATACCAGTAAAAATTATATACCTCATTTCTAAGACCTGAAGGAATGGTTTGAGGGTCTTTATGTTCCTGGAGCAAGCAGACTCCCTTGGGCTCTACTAGCATGAGACAGGACATATGGAGATGTTACTGGTGCCCACTCGAGCAAATCGATGATGAACAGGAAGACAGTGATGTGCAGTTTTTAATAACAGAATTTTACAAAATAAATTTCTTATGAAACAAACATGCAATGAAACACAAAGCATTTTAATAATTAGTTTTCAATAATTCTTTCCTTATGTTGCATATAAAATATATTAATCCAATATGTAAAGGTGATAACATATTGTTATAGTAATAGCTTTTGTAGTTAGAGTAACCACTAATTAATTAATTAATTTATATACTTATCTTATATTTTTTATTTGGTTCTCAGCTGGGTATGTGTCAAAACTACTCCCTACATGATTCTGGGGATGGTGCCCTAAATGGAGTTTGAGAAAACGATTTTGGAACAACTGCCTCAGAAAATGAAGCTTTTGCACTGTCACAAACCAATTTTAATGCACTATTCAGAGTGTGCATTGATATAATCAAACTAAGTATATCTTTTATATGCTATGATTACATCTATATTTACCTAAACCTTAATTGAGACTATAACCTTGTATCTTGTTTATATTCAATTTGGTAAAAATGAAAAACTGAGTTCTGAAATTTAATTACTCAAACATTAATACTATTTTTGGCTTTTTAGCATAATTATTTTGGCTCCATTCTTTGCTTCTCTATTATGAAAATACATCTAATTAGATTATAGTAAAATCAAATGCCATGCACTTTCAGGATGGTCAAGGTGATTTCAACTACTATTCCTTTGAAGATTTTATCTGTATTATTTATAGGTCAATACAACATACAATATTTCATATTCTGATTATTTGTCCAGAAAAGCATTGTAGTGAGTTAGAAATAATTAGCTAATGCAGCTCTGAAAGTTTTTTAATAAGTATGCACAGATAGAGTAATTTCACTGTAATTGAAAAACTTATCACAGACAGGTAAACATTTATTTACACTAAATGTTTTAATTTGTTGGTAAAACTGTCAAGTTTAAAACTTGTCTGGATTTAGTATTGAGCCAAGTATTATTTTATTTAATTTCTAATGACGAACAATTGAATTGGGTTAATTTTTTAAATAATTCGTTATACCACCATGAGATATACAATTACAAAGATGTTCATGTTTGGGTTTCAGTCATACAGTGTTCATGCACCCAAACCTTCACCAGTGCCCATTTCCCACCACCAATGTCCCAGATTCCCTCCCACCCCTCCCCTAGCCTGCATCTATGGCAGGTTCTTTATCTTTGTCTCTCTCTCTCTCTCTCTCTCTCTCTCTCTCTCTCTCTTCCTTATCTTACACACAGTGGATTGCAATGCATGCATTTAGGGTCATCATGTGTGTTTTTTTACCTGTATTCAATATTCAGTTCTAGGTTAGTATTAGCACTTTCGACAATTATTACCACACTGTTTCCTTCTCTGTCTTACCTAATCTCTGACTCCCACACATTTGTGGTTGATTCCACTTTTAAAAAAACCTCCTGATTCATGATTCGCCTGACCTTGGATATTAGTATTACACTATGTATATTTCACTTGATCATTTGGCATCCCGTTATTCATCGATTTGCTCAAGCGAGGTGCCAGTAACATGTCCATTTGACCCTATCATGTGCCAGGGTAGCCAATGGCATCTGGTTGCTTCAGGAATATGAGAGCCTCAAATTGTTCATTCAGGGTCTTGACAAAGATGTCTGACCATCTTGTAGGTGGCCGGCCATGTGATCTTTTGACATTCTGTGGGATCCAGTGGGTAACGGCTCTAGTCCAGCAGTTGTCTTGAAATTGCATTACATGTCCAGCCCATCTGATTTTCGATGCCTTGGCAAACGAGACAGCGTCCCTGATTCTGGAATAGCGATGGAGGTCAGAACTCCAGATTCCTTCTCTCACTTGAGTGAGGCGTGATATTCCAAGCATAGCTCTTTTGATTCCTCTCTGGGAGACGCGAATGGCATTCTCATTCTGCTTTCATATATATATATATATATATATATCGAAATATATATATAGATATATATAAATATACATATATAACGAATATATATAAAGATATATATAAAAATATATATATATATATATAAACTAGATGACTTTGACTGAGAATGTGAAAAGGTAAGTCTACAGCTGAATCGCAATGAAAAATGATCTAGTTCCAGAGGCCCCATTCACGCTCAATGGAACAGACATCTCTGAATGTAACAGCTATGTGTACCTAGGTAGAGAAGTAGTCAACATGATGACCGACCTAAAACCTGAGCTGCGCAGGAGGAAGAGAGCAGCATGGAATGCCTTCAAATTCATGGAAGAAATAGCTAAAAGGACAAAGAACCTCTGGCTCGGGCACATCTCTTCGACTCCACTGTTATCTCTGCATTAGCATACGGCTCAGACACCTGGGCCCTACAAAAGCAGAATTAGAATACCATTTGGGTCTCCCAAAGAGGAATCGAAAGAGCTATGCTTGGAATATCACACCACACTCAAGTGAGAGAAGGAATCCACTGTTCTGACCTCTGTCACATTCTAAAATCAAGGATGCTGTCTTGTCTGCCAGGACATCAAAAATCAGATGGGCTGGTCATATAGTGCAAATGGAGATGACCGTTGGACTAGAGCCATTATGGATTAGATCCCATGTGACGCCAAAAGATTGTCCACCTACAAGATGGTCAAACTTCCTTATCAAGACCCTGAATGAACAGTTCAAGACTTTTAATATTCCCGGAACAACTAGATGCCATTGGGCTACACTGACAAGTGATAGGGCCAAATGGAAACATTCCTGGTGCCCACTCGAGCATATTGATGAATAACGGGATATCAAGTGATCAAGATATTATATATATATATATATCCATGCAAATAAATGCAGTCATTCTATATCTGTCCTTTTCCTTCTGGCTTATTTCACTCAACATGATCCTCTCCATGTCCATCCATTTATAGGCAAATTTTATAACTTCATTTTTCCTAACAGTTGCATAGTATTCCGTTGTGTATATGTACCAAAGTTTCTTTATCCAGTCATCAGTACTCAGCCGCTCTGGTTGTTTCTAGATTCTGGCTATTGTGAATAGTTCTGCTATGAAAATAAAAGTGCAGATGCTGTTGCTGCTATGTGCTTTTGGCTTCCCAGATTATATTCGCAGGAGTTGTATGGCTGGGTTAATGGGAGCTCAATTTCTAGTCTTTGGACGAATGTCCATATTGTTTTCCCAAAAGGCTGTATCAGTTGACATTCCCATCAACAATTGATGAGAGTCCCTTTATCCTCTGCGTTTTTTTGTTCTTGCTCTTTTGGATATGAGCCAATTCTGTGGTGTGAGATGATATCTCATTGTTTTAATTTGCATCACTCTGACAATAGTGATGATGAGCATTTTTTCATATGCCTTTTGGCCATTCAAATTTCTCCCTGTCGAAATTTCTGTTCATTTATTATCCCCATGTTTGTGATGGTGTTGGCTGTTTTCTTCTGCAAAGTCTACCAGTGCCTGATTTATTCTGGATATTAACCCCTTTATCAGATGAGTATTGGGTGAATAGTCTTTCCCATCTGTGGACAGTCTTGTATCTTGATTACTGTTTCTTTTGAGGTAAAGAAGCTTTTTTTATGTAGTCCCATATGTTTATCTGTGCTTCTAGCTGCTTTGTTAGTGGGTTATTGATATTGTGTGTCTTTTCTCTTTGCCATTTTCTGGAAAATTGCCCAGTAAATGCATTTAAGAGTAATTTTGTTAAGATATGGACCATTCTGGAATAAGCAAGCTTTGGCCTAAATAGGAAAGATCCTGCTAGAGACACGCCTAAACATGAAGCATCTGCTAGGAAAAATATAGATTTAAGAATCTTACAAGGGAAAATATATGTTTAGCAGGAAAAATCCTGCAGATTACTAGATGTAATGGACAAGATGATTTACAGTAGGGACAGTTTGGTAGGGAGAGTCCTACTGATGTAACCAGGCAGACAGGAGGGTCACTGCATGGCAGTGAAATGTAAGGAATGAAGACTTGGTAAGACCCATTAACCAAAAACAGACCCTGAGGAAGCTGGATCCACCTTCTTCCACCCAGCCTTTAACCTGCCATCAACCTTTGATGGCCATCAGGAAAATCCTGAGCATTTCAGCCCAAGATAAAAGCCCACTTTGGGATTCAGGGATGGCTCTCTATCTTTGGAGCAGCCCACATTCCTCCCTTGAGTGCTTTACTCTTACCTTTCCTCCTCCTTCCCTGTCCTAAAAACTCCATAATAAAATGTTTTACTTCACTGCTCATCTACTCCTGAAAAATCTTTTTCTGTCAGGAAGACAAGAACCCTGAGTAACCATGTTTAAAGCCTAGGACTGACTTTCCTTTCCTGCAAAGAGCAATTCCTCGCTCCAGCTGAGTCTGTGGCTTCCTGAGAAATGTCAGGTGGTGAGGATCAGCTCCAGCACCTAGAGATCAAGCAGACATCAAGTGTGGCTTGGACGACCACCTCATGGGGCTGATGGGGCTCAAGCCCATGCCGTGAACGGGCTCATTACAGAATTTATCAGTCCTTAACCTGCCCAGAGGGTCCCAGGCAGCAGAGTTGGCTGGGGAGAAAGCAACCATCTCTCTCCCCTTCTCACTTCACATAAGCCTGCCATGGGTCCCAACTACATCACCGCCATGAAGATAAGAGCATTCCAACAGTCTCAAGGCTATTGTTTATCTAACCCTTATCACCTATGCCCACATCTGCACTAATTCTATGCAACAATGTACTATTTCTTTATAAATGATATTTGTAATGAGTGTTGAGAATGGTTTCACTCATTGCATTGGGAACACCCACCTGTCCTTCTCCAACTATAAGACCAAGATGACTGCCCTCAGACATCCTCATGAATCTACCACATCTTCCAAAAAAGGCAATGGAGATTATCCATGACTTCTACTTAGATCTCTTTGATAGCCACATTCACCTGCCCACATACCAAATTCAGCAGGATGGATATGTTGTTCCCAATGTTCTCCCTTCTGAAATCCGACTTGTCAGTAAAGAAGCGAACAGCACCCGGCACAGACAAAGTCAGACCTGAACACCTGAAGAATCTTCCATTAGTATTCATCAATACACTGGCTCGGCTCTTCACACACTGTCTGAATGCAAGGTGCCCTCCCCAATGAAAAACAGCAGGACATTTCTACTGTTTAAGAAGGGAGACATCCACAACATTGGCAACTATCACCCAATCTGCCTGTTGTCTGTCATCT
>JAJIBD010003600.1:0-44579 GCA_021461705.1 Cryptotis parvus
TTCATCAATATACTGGCTCGGCTCTTTACATGCTATCTGTGTGAATGCATCATGCCCACCCAATGGAAAACCATCAGGATAGCTCTACTGTTCAAGAAGGGAGACATTCATCGCATTGACAACTATCACTCCATCTGCCTATTGTATGTCATCCACATGCTGTTCACTTGAGTCATACTGAATAGGACTGGCCGAACATTAGATGAAGGACAACCATGGGAGCAAGCTGGCTTCCGAAAAGGATTCAGCACAATTGACCATATCCACAAGCTAACCAAGCTCATTAAAGTTTGTAGGGAGTTCAAGATGCTACACTGTTTCACCTTCATTGATTAAAAGAAAGCCTTTGATTCTGTGGATACTGAAGCGGTCATCTAAGTTCTAGCCAAACAGTGCCTTCAAACCCAATACATCATGATCCTTCGTAGCTGTATTACAGATTCACCACCAGGATCTAACCATTTTACAAGGAAGTGATTATTGATGTCAATAGAGGGGATCGGCAGTGTGATACCATTTCACTGAAACTCTTCAGCATCACCCTCGAGAACATCATGCGACAATTAGAATGGGAAAGAATGGGAGTGAAGATAGATGGTCTGCTACACCATCTCTGCTTCACTGAAGACATCGTTCTAATAACACCAAACATTGTCCAAGTGGCACAAATGCTGGCCGACTTTAGAGAGCATGTGGAAAGATAGGTCTACAGCTGATTTTCAACAAAACTATGTTCATGAAAAATGAACTAGTTCCAGAGGCCGAGTCGCTGTCAATGGAACAGACATCGCTGAATGCAGCAGTTAATGTACCTAGTTCGAGAAGTCAACGTGATGAATGACCTAAAACCTGAGCTGCACAGGATGAAGAGAGCGGCATGGAATACCTTCAAAAACATCGAAGAAATAGTGAAAAGGACAAAGAACCTTCAGCTCCGGGCACATCTCTTACCTCTACCATTTCCCTGCACTAAGATACACCTCAGAGATCTGGGCCCCTACGAAATCACGATGAGAATGCTATCCAGGTCTCTGAACGCGAACTTGAAGGAGAAATACTTGGAATATCACGCCTGACTCAAGTGATAGAAGGATTCCAGAGTTCTGACCTCCATCACTCTTCAGAGTTAGGGACGCTGACTCATTTGCCAAGGCATCGAAAATCAGAAGGGCTGGACATATAATGCAATTTGGAGACGACTGCTGGATTAAAGCTGTTACTAACTGGATTCCAAGGGGTGTCAAAAGATCACGTCGCCGCCCACCTACAAGATGATCAGACTTCTTCGCCAGACCCTGAATGAACGGTCTAAGGCTCTTTGTATTCTTGAAGCAACCAAAAGCTATTGGGCTACACTGGCACGTGAGAGGATCAAATGGAGATGTTACTGGCGCCCCTCGAGCAAATTGATAAATACGGTGATGCAAGTTATCAAGTGATCAAGAAAATCCAAGATTTACCGCTGCAATAATTAACTTTCTTGTCCTGCGACATGATGAAAAGTACACAAAAATCAGTATAATTTGTTTTTACTTTTTTATAATAAATATATATTTAATATTGCCAAAAGAATGTGAGATCCTGAAAGAAAAAATTTATCTGTTCTATTTTATTGACTTTCTTACTAATGTCTCTTATGCAAACTCTCCAAGTAAAAGTGACTTCAAATTCTTCTTAATAGATGCAATATTTTGGTAACCATAGTCTTACTGAAGAAATTAATGTTGACAAATAGATCTATCTTATGTGCATTTAATTGCAATTATTTGATAAGTAATTGTAGGAATAGTGATGAGAAGATGTATAAAAACTATAGTGGAGGGTGACAGGCACAATGGTAGTAGCTTTGGTGTAATAATTGTGAACATGTATTCCAAACTATAAACAGTACTTCCTTAGAGAGTATAATAAATTTAATTATATAGACAGCATATTAAAACAATTATAATGCAAACAAACAACAATAGCAATAGCACCAATAAAAAAGAAATGTCTACCAATAAATGGAATAGTGCAGAGTGAAAGGTTAAATTAGTTTTGTAATACATAAAGCTATATAGATATATTAACATATTGCATGGATTTAAAACATGCACTCAAATTATTCTTCTGTCCATCTGCTTTTGACCAACTGGAGTAACAAGTGGTACAGGGAAGCACACATCATGGCAAGATGTTCCACAAAACTCTTAAGAGAATGAATTTGATTCTTTGCTTTGGTCTTATATTGCTCTTCAATCCAAACTGGTCTAATATTCATAGAGAAAAGCAAAAATATCCAGACAGTATTTGGATTACTGGAGCAGTCTAATTTGTAGGAGTGGAAGATTTTCCTCTGCATATACCCTATGCCTGACACTCATTATTTTTCTGATGGTATTCACATGGCCTTTCAATAGAATGGGGCTTAATTACTTTCCTGGGGACATAGTAAACATACAAAGTAGACCATTTCTCAGGTTTACAAAATAAAATAAAAAATGAAATCCACATAGAGAAGTATAATCAACTTTTTTTGCCAACATGGCACATTAACATATATATCTGTTGGTATTTATATGGAAAATGTACATAAATATGCATATAAATAATTTTGTTGGGTGATATTTTGAGGGGTTTGCACCATTATCAGCAATGCTCTGATTCTTGCTTGTGGCTCCTGATAATACTCAGGGAACCATATAAAATGTTGGGGATTGGGGCTGGAGTGATAGCCCAGCAGGCAGGGCATCTGCCTTGAACGCAACCGGCTTATACTGGCCCAGGTTTGATCCCGGCATCCCTTATGGTCCCCTGAGCACTGCCAGGACTAATTCCTGAGTGCAGAGCCAGGGAGTAACCCCCTGAGCGTCACCAGGTATGACCCAAAAAAAAGCAAAAAAAAAATTTAATGTGTTTATACAGGCATGCACAATTAGCATCATAATCAAGTATAGCATAATCTTGTCCATAATAAAGTATGCAAAGGGAACCCGCCCAGAAAAAGTCAAACACAAACACCTGAAGAATCTGCCATCGGCACTCATCAATACACTGGCTCGGCTCTTCACACACTACCTGTCTGAATGGAATGTTCCCTATCAATGGAAAATCAGAACAGTTCTACAGTTCAAGAAGGAAGACATCCAAGACATTGGCAATTATTGCCCGATCTACCTGTTGCCCAACATCTACAAGCTGTTCACTCGAGTCATCCTGAACAGAATTGGCAGAATATTAGATGAAGGACAACCATGTGAGCATGCTGGCTGCTGAAAAGGATTCGCAAAATCGATCATATCCACACTACAACCAAACTCATTGAGATTTGTAGAGAGTTCAAGATGCTGCCTGACTAACATTCATTGATTTAAAGAAAGCATTTGCTACTGCTGAGACGGAAGCAGTCATTGAAGTGCGCTCAAACCCTATACATCAAGATCCTTCATGAGCTGTATTATGGACGCAAGACCAGGATCTAACCATTCTATAAGGAAGTGATCACCGATATCAAAAGAGGGGTTTGGAGGGTGATACCATTTCAAGGAAACTCTTCAGCACCACCATCGATAATGTCATGTGTCAATTAGAATGGGAAAAAATGGGAGTGAAGATAGACAGTCGACAACTACACCACCTTGCTTCTCTGAAGGTATTGTTCTAATAACACCAAACATTAGCCAAGCGGCACAAATGCTTGCTTACTTTGATTGAGAATTTGGAAAGATAGGTCTACAGCTGAATCTCAACAAAACAATGTTCATGATAAATGAAGGAGTTCCTGATGCCACATTCACTCTCAATGGAACAAACATTTCTGAATGCAGCAGTTATGTGGATCTAGGTCGAGAACTCAACATGATGAACGATCTAAAACCTGAGTTGTGCAGAAGGAAGAGAGCAGCATGAAATGCTTTCAAAAACATCAAAGACATAGCTAAAAATACAAAGAACCTCTGGCTCCGGGCACATCTCTTGGACTCCATTGTTCTCCCTGCATTAATATAAGCCTCAGAGACCTGGGCGCTATGAAAGCAGGATGAGAACACTACTGGGTCTCCCAAAGAGAAATCAAAAGAGATATACTTGGAATATCACGCCTCATTCAAGTAAGAGAAGGGAATTCAGAGTTCTGACCTCCATTGACGATTCAGTCAGGGACGCTGTCTCATTTGCCAAGGCAACGTAAATCAGATGAGCTGGATATGTAATGTGATTTGGAGATGACCTTGACTAGAGCCGTTACCAACTAGATCCCAGGGGATGTCAAAAGATTACGTGACCACACACCTACAAGATGGTTAGACATTTTTGTCAAGACCCTGAAAGAATGGTCTGAGGTTCTTCATATTCCTGGAGCAAGCAGATGCCATTGGGCTACACTGGCACATGATAGGATCAAATGGAATCGTTACTGGTGCCTGCTTGATCAAATCGACAAATAATGGGATTTCAAGTGATCAAGTGAAGTGATCAGTCAAGTATAACATAACCTAGTATATCATAATCTAGCATCTTAATCTGTACTTACTATGTTAAATCAGGGTATTTAGTTCTCAAAAATGTGTAATACATGGGGCCGTAGTGATAGACCAGTGGCTAGGCATTTGCCTTGTATGCAGCTGACCCGGTTCGATCCCTGGCATCCCATATGGTTCTCCAAGCACTGCCAGGAGTAATTTCTGAGTGCAGAACCAGGAGTTACCCGGAGCATCGCCTGCCATGACTCAAAAGAAAAAAAATGTGTAATACAAAATGTATCTTCTTATTCCTAACATTCGTGCTGTTTTTTTAACCTAAGGACACCTTGCATATCTAAAACTTTAATTTCCCTACTCTTTCTTTTTAATCTTTTGTCTTTTCATGTCCCAATATATGCTTTCATTTGCAAATAGTATTCTTTGACAATCAATCCCAAAGATTATCATGCTAAAAGTACATAGCTAAACACACTTTGGATAAAATTCTTAGTCAGGGAGTAGTAGAAAACCGTATTAGATAGGAAGAAATTGAGCTGCCATACAGAGCCAAAAAAGATAACAGGAAATCCTACTGAATTTGGCCATTAATATAGTGAGAACTAAATTTTCATGATCCAGTTCTTCATATTAACTGCAAATTGGGTGTAGTATTTTACTTCCCTTTTACCGCAAAGAGCATAAGTGCTTTATTCCTCAGAGATTTTGTACAAGCTGTGTAGTACAGTGTCTCCATACTATCTAAAAGGAACAATATTATTGCTCTTTAAAAGATAATAAATTTCTTCTAAATACTATATTCAACACATAATTGAAGAAAATTTCCCTGATATTATCCTTACATAAAAACTGAGACAATTTAAGCCTTATCACAAATTATTGGATTGTATTTTCTTGGCATTTCAGGTTTAATATTGGGTGGCCATTTCTCCTCCTGCAGGGAGTATAGGGAAATTGAATTTCACCCATTTCAGTGTTTCTGGAGACACACACATTGTGGCTCACCAAATCCTATATGTTTAACTTTAACCTCTCTTTTGTGTCTTTATTCTACCTGTTAGTCACGATATATCCTAATCAAACATAGCAACTGACAAATTTAAACATTTGATGACTTGGAATTTTGTATAGGTCACTATATCACTAGATCACTAGACATACCGTTGTTCATTAATTTCCTCGAGCAGGTGCCAATAACATTTCCATTTGACCCTATCATGTACCAGTGCAAACCCAATGGCATCTGCTTGCTTCAGGAATATGAAGAACCTCAAACCATTCATTCAAGGTCTTGACAAAGTCTAACCATCTTGTAGGTGGGGGAGGGGCAGATGAATTTTTGACGTCCTGTAGGATCCAGTCAGCAAAGGCTCTAGTCCAGTGGTCATCTCCAAATCGCATTAATGTCTAGCCCATCTGATTTTCGATGCCTTGGAAAATGAGACAGCATCACTGACCCTGGATCGCCAAGGAGGTTAGAACTCAGGATTCATTCTCTCACTTGAGTGAGGCGTGATATTCCAAGCATAGCTCTTTAGAGTCCTCTTGGGAGAGGCAAATAGCATTCTCATCCTGCTTTCATAGGGGCCAGGTCTCTGAGGCGTATGTTATTCAGGGAGAACGGTGGAGTTGAAGAGATGTGCGAGGAGCCGGAGGTTCTTTGTCCTTGTAGCTATTTCTTCAATGTTTTTGAAGGCATCCACACAGCAGAGCCTGGGAAGCTGTCTGATGTGTATTTGATGAGCCAAAACCAGTAATTTGTATAAGTAAGTGAAATATTGATTTCTTCTTCTCTTTATGTCATTTGCATATTTTTTTTCTTACAGCAATGTCCTTTTGTGTATAGACACAGAAGACAGTTAATCTTACGCTTTTGTAATGATCACATGAATCCCATTATTTATCGATTTGCTCGAGCGGGCACCAGTAACATTTCCATTTGATCCTATCACGTGCCAATGTAGCACAATGGCATCTGGTTGCACCATTGATACGAAGAATCTCAAGCCCTTCCTTCAGGGTCTTGATGAAGAAGTCTGACCATCTTGTAGGTGGGCGGCCACATGATCTTTTGTCAGACCATGGGATCCAGACAGTAACGGCTCTAGACCAGCGGTCGTCCCCAAATCGCATAACATGCCCAGGCCATCTGATTTTTTGATGCCTTGGCAAACAAGTCAGCCTCCCTGATTCGAAATAGTGACAGAGGTCAGAAATGTGCAATGTTTCTCTCCATTGGATGAGGCTTGATATTCCAACCATAACTCTTTCGATTAATCTCTGGGAAACTCCGAATAGCATTCTCATTCTGCTTTCATAGGGCCCAGGTCTCTGAGGCATATGTTAATGCAGGGAGAACGGTGGAGTCAAAGAGATGTGCCCGGAACAGGAGGTTCTTTGTACTTTTAGCTATTTCTTCGACGTTTTTGAAGGCATTTCATGCTGCTCTCTTCCTTCTGTACTGCTCAGGTTTTAGGTCATTCATCATGTTGATTTCTCGACCTAGGTACACATAACTGCTGGATTCAGAGATGTCTGTTCCATTGAGAGTGAATGGCACCTCTGGAATTAGTTCATTTTTCATGAACATAGTTTTGTTGAGATTCAGCTGTAGACATATTTTTCCACTTTCTCAGTCAAAGCCAGCCAGCATTTGTGCTGTTTGGCTAATGTTTGGTGTTTTTAGAACGATGTCATCAGCAAAGCGGAGGTGGTATAGTTGCTTAGTTGCTTAGTCACCCTCTTGAGGGTGACACTGAAGAGTTTTGGTGAAATAGTATCACCATACCGACCCCTCTTTTGACATCAATGATCACTTCCTTATAGGATGGAGAGATCCTAGTGTTTGATCTGTAATACAGCTCACAAAGGATCTTGATGTATTGGGTTTGAACGCACTGTTTGTCTAGGGCTTCTATGACTGCTTCAGTCTCCACAGACTCAAAAGCTTTCTTTAAATAAATGAACATGAGACAGAGCGACGTCTTGAACTTCCTACAAACTTCAATGAGCTTCGTTAATGCCATGCACAAAAGTCAGATCAAAATGGATTCTAGATCTCAACATCAGACATGAATCTGTAAGGTCTAAGTTCATTTTTACACGTAGCTGCCCATTTTTCCCAGCAGCATTTGTTGAAGAGGCCTTTTTGCTCCACTTAATATTTTTTGCTCCCTTATCAAAGATTAAGTGGTTGTATATTTGAGAATGTGTTTCAGGATATTCAGTTCTATTCCATAGGTCTACGGGGCTGTCTCTATACCAATACCACACTGTCTTAATTACAATTGCTCTGTAGTAGAGCTTGAGGTTGGGGAAAATGATACCTCCCATTTCCTTTTTTCCCAAGGATTGCTTTAGCTATTTGTGGGAGTTTTATTATTCTATACAAATTTCAGGAGTGTTTGTTCAATTTCCTTTGAAGATCATCGGTATCTTTATAGGGACCGCATTGAATCTGTATAAAGCTCTAGGAGTATTACCATTTTGATAATGTTAATTATTCTAATCAATTAGCAGGGAATGTGTCTCCATTTCCTCAGGTCTTCTTTTATTTTGTGAAGTAACGTTTGAGAGTTTTCTTTGTAGAGATTTTTTACATTCTTTGTCAAACTGATTCCTAGGTATTTGATTTTCTGTGGCACAATTGTGAATGGGAAAGTTTCTTTAATGTCCCTTTCTTCTCTTTTGCTGTTTGCATATAGGAAGGCCATTGACTTTTGGGTATTGATTTTGTGCCCTGCCACTCGACTATAGGAATGTATTATTTCTAGGAGCCTCTTGGTAGAGAGATTCAGGTTTTTCAGGTATAATATCATGTCATCTGCAAATAGTGATGACTTGGCTTCTTCCCTTCCTATCCGGATGCCCTTAATGTCTTTTTTCTTCCATGATTGCTATGGCAACTACTTCCAGTACTATATTGAATAGAAGTGGTGAGAGTGGGCAGCCTTGTCTTGTCCCTGATCTTAAGGGGAAGGCTTTTAGTTTTTCCCCAATGAGAATGTTGCTCGCTGTGGGCTTGTAGTAGATGGCCTGGATTATCTTGAGGAAGGTTCCTTCAATGCCCATTTTACGGAGAGCTTTTATCATGAACAGGTGTTGAAACTTTGCAAATGCCTTCTCTGCATCTATTGATATGATCATATGATTTTTTATTTTTATTTTTGTTGATATGATGTATTATGTTGATTGACTTGCGGTGTTGAACCATCCTTGCATTCCCTGGATGAATCCCACTTGGTCATGGTGTTTAACCTTTTTGATGACTCTTTGGATTCTATTTGCTACTATTTTATTGAAGATCTTATCATCTGTATTCATCAGGGAGATTGATCTGTAGTTTTCCTTTTTTGTTGCATCTTTGTCTGCTTTGGGTATCAGGGTGATATGTGCCTCGTAAAAGCTATTTGGGAGTGTTTCTCTTTCTTCAATTTGCCAGATGGGCTTAAAAAGAATTGGGAGTAGGTCCTCTTTAAAAGTTTTGTAGAATTCACTGGTGAATCTATCTGGACCTGGACTTTTGTGTTTGGAGAGACTTTTGGTTACCGATTCCATCTCCTCGATGGGATAGGTTTGTTTTAGGTATTCCAAATCTTCTTGTTGCAGACTTGGGAGGCTATAGGAATTCAGGAATTTGTCCATTTCTTCTAGGTCCTCTTGTTTCGTGGCATACAGGCTCTCATAGTAATCTCTGATGATCTTTTGAATTTCTGTGGTTTCTATTGTGATGTCCCCGTTTTCATTGCTGATTCTATTTATTTGGGTTCTCTCTTTTCCTTTTCTTATAAGTCTTGCAAGTGGTTTGTCAGTCTTATTTATTTTTTCAAAGTACCAGGTTTTGGTTTTGTTGATCTTCTGGATTGTTTTTTGACATTCCATCTCATTGATTTCTGCTCTAAGTTTTATTATTTCTTTCTTTCTGCTTGGGTTGGGCTCCTTTTGTTGATCACTCTCTAAGATCTTAAGTTGTGAAGTCAGACTGTTTATGATGGCCTTTTCTTCTTTTCTGATGAATGCTTGAAGAGCTATGAACTTGCCTCTTAACACTGGTTTTGCTGTATCCCACAAGTTTTGTTAATTCGTGTCTTCAGTCTCATTTGTTTCAAGGAATCTTTGGATTTCCTCTTTGATTTCTTTTATGACTTCTGGTTGTTCTGCAGTGAGCTTTTTTAGTTTCCAGGTACTTGGTATTGGTCTCCGTTTTTGTGTACAATTAACTTCTATTTTCAGTGCATCATGGTCTGAAAAAAATAGTTGTCACAATTTCTATCTTCTTGATTTTATGGAGGTATGATTTATGTCTCTGCATGTGATCTATTTTGGAGTATGTACCATGTGCACTGGAGAAGAAAGTGTATTCAGTTTTGGGGATGAAATGCTCTGTATATATCTACCAGCCCTCTTTCTTCCATCTCTTCTTTTAGGGACAGTATTTCCTTGGTAAGTTTCAATCTTGTTGATATATCCAGGGTTGATAGAGCAGTGTTGAAGTCTCCAACTACAATTGTGTTGCTGTCAATTTCTTCTTTGAAGTCTATTAGTAGTTGTTTTAGGTATTTTGCTGGCCCCTCGTTGTGTGTATATATATTTAATAGCGTGATTGTGATTTCTTCCTGATATATGCGTCACTTGACTATTTATTACTGACCTTCACGGTCCCTTCTGACCTTCTTCACCTTGAAGTCTATGTTGTCGGATACCAGTATGGCCACCCCAGCCTTTTTGAATGGGTTGTTTGAGTGAAGGATTGTTTTCTAGCCTTTTTTTTGAGCCTGTCTTTGCTCCGATTGTTCAATTGTGTTTTGTTATTAGGCAATGCTTGCTTGCCCTTCTTAGTGCTGCCGTATTAAAAGCTCTTTCGTGCTCAGTAAGATAAACATTTTTATTACTGGTTTTGGCATGTCGAATACCCATCAGACAGCTTGCCAGGCTCTGCCGTGCAGGCACTATACTCTCAGTAGCTTGTGGGGCTCTCTCAGAGGGTGGGTAGAATATACATGGTAATTTTGAGGTAAAGCTTGTATCTGCTCTAGTGGGTATATCTGTATTTTGTAATAATATAGGAGTTAATTGACTTGAATATTTCCTTCTGGTCATCCATTATATTTGCCTGACTTAAGACTCAGTTGCCCTTAGATTGATATAAGTTTCCCCAACATAAGGATCCCACCTTGGGCCTTGGATAGACTGAGGGCAAGCCATGATCAAACTATCTGGCTTTGACATCAGACAGGCTAAGTACCATAAGAATTAGAATGACTGGATTAATTCATTAGTTTTAAAGGAAAAAATAGCATGAGAGCACTGTCCAAGGCCTGGAAAAAGAGGGGTTAGAAGGGTATATCAATGGTTGGATTCCAACAGATGTATGTGTGGGGTAGAGTTTAGATAAGGTAGAAAAGGGTCCAGTTTGACAATAACAGTTCAAAATAGCAATGCAAGTCTAGAACTGCGTATTTCGAGTAGGTTAAGGGTTATATTTGATAGCCCTTCAGTGTATATATTGCAAAACACAATGTGTAAAAGGAAAGAGAGAAGCCTGACATAGAGGCAGATTATGGGGGGTTGGGTGGCAGAGAAATGGGGCACATTGGCGTTGGGATATATACATTGGTGGAGGAATAGGTGTTGGAAAACTGTACAATTGAAACCCAATAATGAATAGCTCTTTAATTGCCTATAGCATGATGTTTAAATAAATTTTAAAAAGTACACTATTGTCGGGAGCGCTGCCAGGGTCCCCGACAGTGTTGGGAAGCGAGTTCCCTTCTACCTCCGGGCCAGCGGGGAATGGATGAAGACTCAGGAATCCGATGCAATTTTAAAAGGGCTTTACTAACACAGGTTCCAATATACAATCCAAGAGCAGGGAAAACCTCCGGACTCTGGGTTCCCAGCTAGGCCCCAGCCAGGTATAGGCCAAGATGGCTGCCACCACGTGTTGAAGGCCAAACAGAGAATGGAGAGGACGGAGAAGCAAAACACCAAGGGAAGCTGAAATGGCAAAAGGGGAAAAAGAGAAGGACCCTCTTTTCTTCTTGCAACTTATCTTATAGCTAGAAATCAGCCCAAACTCCCCTGCCCAGCCCATCCTGGGCTGGGCTATCTAGAAATGAAAACAGGAAAATAACTCTATAGAAATGCTAGCAACTTCAGGAGATCATCTGGCTGGTTACAAGGACCCAGAGCTAATTAAAAGCCTCCTAGCAAAGCTGGGAGAAGCTATAAGCTAAATGTAACTTCCCCTGGCAGGAAGGATCAAATGTCCTCAGGTAATTTCTCCCAGCACCTCACCTAATGTCTTGAGACAAGATCTGCCTAGAATTGCCTTTTATAGGGTAGAGAAGGGGTTTCTGAGATGGCATGTCTCTGTACCAAAGACTAATACTAATTCCAGTTAAATATTTCTCCAAGCCTTCACAAGAGTCTCGTCTACTTCACGGTAGTTTTGTATTTTAGTTGCCTTTGAGTTATCAGGGAGCCATGCTTGCTTGCTTGGAGGCAAAGAGCATTTCTCTCTGGTCTAATTACTTTGAGATCCAAAATGGCCAGGCAAATATGCTGGTAAGATCTAGCTAGTCCCAAGATGATTATGGAAGCATTAGAGAATATTTATACCAGCCAGTACAGAATACATGGTCATATAAGACTGCCACATTCAGACTACCTCCCTATCTATGAAGTGACCTGCAGGAGGCAATCAGGGCAGATGCAGAGGCCTAGGCTTTTAGATGTCCTGCAACAATACTATGTTAAGAGTACAGTCATGAAAACAGCAATAGCATATTTGTACAAATGAGCAGAAGAGATAATTTTAATATAATTTGAATTATTCCATAAAACAAATGCTCACTTTATCAATGGTAAGAAAAATATAATTTAGAATAATTTAATCTTTTCTTTGAAAATGCTCTCAGTTTTTAAAATATATATCTTTCTCACTTGCATGAGATAGATCATTATTGTCTAAGTTTGTATCTGATTTCAAACAGATACTTTTCACATATTCTTCACCAATAAGAATGATATTGCCTTTGGTTTTGTTGTAGATGACTGTTTGGAGAAAAGTTCCTTATATCATTATAAATTTAGGACTTTTATCATTTTATTTTTAATTTACAGGTTATATTCAGCAATGCTAAAGGGTTACTCTTGACTCTGCACTTAGGACATACTCCTGGTGGTGCTTGGGGGACCATATTTAATGCCAAGGATTGAACCTGGGTCATGTGGATACAAGGCAATACTCATGGTGTTATCTCTCTAGCCTCTAATTTTTATTTTTAAATTGAATAAACATGAGATACATAGCTACAGCACTGTGACTTTCTATTGTATTTGTTGGCTCCTTCCAATTCTGTTTGTATGGATTCTTTAATGCACTAAATAACTTTTTCTTTGAGTGGAATTCTATTTCAACTCAATACAATTTCTCTTCCAGTGATTGTGTAGTTTCCAATGCCATTGTATATAGTATATATTTGAGGTCCTCAGAAACCTGGCTCAATCATTTATATGAACTGAGGATTTGCCTGATCTTCAGTCACTATCTGCAAATGCAATAAATTCCTTTGTTTTACAAATTGCCTTGGAGTTTTGTGGTTACTTGCAGTATTACTTTAGATTCCTGGTTATATGAGTACCAAAATACTGGCCTGATTCATTTTTCACAGCAGACTACTGTTATGTCTCTTTTATTCTCGTAAAAATGCCATGCTATTGTCTCTGAATGGGACAGGAACTTGAAAATCTCATTCCTCCCTTTTCTTTCCTAAGAGTTTTATAGGTATATTTCAGCACCCTTACCCCCTAGTGGTCCTTAAATTGTGTGAAGAGTAGATTGCAGAAGTTACATGAATGTGCTAGCATCAGCAGGGTACTGGGTATCAGCCAGGTCACTAAGTTAGGTAGTGTTGGGGAGGGCAGGTTTTCTCAATGTGCAGCAGAAGTTGTTGGTGCCCTGTTCAAAAAGAACAACAAACCAACAGACATGCCCGAAGTTGGGGCCACCTTCTCTAGATATGAAGATGGGGGTGACATGGGGTGACATGTGACTTTCCAGGCTCTATCTATGTATGGGGAGATTTGACAAGTAGTGAGTGGTGGGAAACACTGAGGGGAAAACCATCAAGGGGAAGCCTAAGCAAATTTTGTTATTTCCTTATTTATGGGCTACACCTGACTGTTCTCAGGTTTTACTCATGGACCTGTATTCAAAGACCCTTCCTGGAACAGGGGGTAATATATGCAGTGCTTGAATCAAACCTAGAGAGGTATCATGCAAAAGCAATTGCCCTACCTTTCATACTATCTTTTTATTTCCAGTAAATCATATTACATATAGTGGCACTTACATAAGCCTTACTTGAAAATGTTTGATAATAAGAAACTCACAATATTAAGTTGACTCTATCAGCTAAAACTAAATTTCATTCCTTGTGCATTATAAATAAGAATGCAAACTAGTGTAGCTATCATGGAAAATAATGTGAAATTTCACAAAATATAAGATAACTACACAACAAATCACCTTATGGATAAATACCCAAAAACACAAAGTCAGCATGTTAGAAAAGTGTGTCCCTTATGCATTGCGCCAGTTTTCACAACAGTCAAGGTATGGAAGGAAACTAGGAAAGTGTCCAGGAGCCAGAGAGATAGTACAGTAGATAAGGCATTTGCTTTGCACACAACTGACCTAGGTTCGATTTTCTACACCATGTGAGTTCACTGAGCACCAGTAGGAATGATCCCTGATGTCATGTCAGGAGTAAGCTGAGTGTAGCCCCCCCCAAAACACCAAAATATTGGTTGTAATATAGAAATAGTAATGCACTAAATGATATATTTATTAACATGGTAATATTTACCAGATATTATAGATTACAGATACCACAGATTACAGATATATTTACCAGATATTACAGATTACTACTTGCTCTCCCTGTGCCCAGCCGCTCACGAGGAGCCTGGGAGGGATGGCGGGTTCTAGCCCTGGTCCGCCACCCTAGCAGAGCCTCGCAATAAGCCAGACAATCCCCCACTCCATGAGGGCCACCATTTTCCACATTTGGACTTCCCCCTTGTCAGAATTCTACCCAGCAGACGAGCCTATCACAGCTTGGATCATCGACACCCACCCTGCAGCAGTTTTTTTTTTTCAATCTGGCCCAGGTATGCTGATCCAGAGACTCACAGACATGGTGCAGATCTTCTCCTTGCTATCCCTGTGCCCAGCTGCTCACGAGGCACCTGGAAGGGATGGCAGGTTTTAGCCCTGGCCCGTCACCCCAGCAGAGCCTCACAACAAGCCAGACGACCCCCTACCACTCCATGAGGGCCGCCATTTTCCACATCCGGACTTCCCCCTCGTCAAAACTCCACTCAGCAGACGAGCCTATCACAGCCCAGGTCAGCAGCTGCCCGTGTGGTTCATCAATAAATGCTGTATTTAGAGGTGACTACAAGAGTATGCCACCCGCACGGCAAGCCTGGCAAGCTGCCCGTGTCATATTTGATATGCCAAATACCAGTAACAATTATATTAGGCCATTCCCATGACCTAATATAATGGATTGAGGCTCTTTATGTTCCTGGAGCAAGCAGATGCCCTTGGGTTCTATTAGCATGAGACAGAACATATGGAGATATTACTGGTGCCCACTCGAAGCAAATAGATGATGAACGGGAAGATAGTGATAGATTACAGATATTTACCTAAAGATATATGAGTGATTCTGTGTGCTTTGTTAGTTGATTAAATATAGGTTTGGCTAAAGAAAGTTAAGATGCAAGAAATCTCTAGAGTTGAAGAAAATTGGATTATGTATGCTAAATCCCAAGTTACCAAACTTAATTACAATTTCATTTTTCCCAGAACTGGAATCTTAAACCAGTTAATCAGTAATTGCCTAATCAGCATTAATTAGGTAATCTGCCTGATAGACATCTGCCAGCTCTAAGGAAAATGACCTTGTTATAATTAATTCACTATTTACCTAGTATGCCATCCTTGTTTCAGTAAAATATAAGATATTTATGTTTACTCAATTGAGTTTAATACTGGCTATAACATATAGTAAATACAAAGTATTGTGTATGTAATAACAGAATAAAACTATCAAACATAACATAATAGCATGTCCTCTGCATCATTCACGAAAGTTCAGAAGACTCCAACATTTTAACAATAAAAATCCTTTGATGAAGATAGCACCATTGTCTTTGAAAAGTTCTATAATGTGTGCTCCAAATAAGGAACATATAATATCACTTTATAGGGCCTCTAATATGAGTAGTTATAAAGGTATCACAAGAACTCAGTTCTCAAGGAACAGGACGCATGAGGCCAGAGGCATGTAGCCAAAGTTAATAATGTAGATAAAACAGGCATTTTAGTAATATTTATTTAACCCTGAAGGATCTTTGGGAAAGGAATTGTAACTTTTAATACCTTGGCGTGAAACAGGAAGCCTTCTAATGTCTTATTTAACTTGCAATATTTGGAAAAATTCTAAATCTGACTAAAATATTCTACCAAAATGTTAACCACTACTTCCAGTAGGCTCACAAACCTAAAGCTAGTTAGTAAACTCATTAAATATGAATGAAGGGATTCTCAAGTAAGTCCCCTGTGACGAAAAAAAAGAAAATAATAAAAGAATGAGGTTGTGCATTGTACAATTACTCATATTATTTCAGATAACTAACATAATTCCCAGATAAAGTTACATCAAAGATTGTTCAGATACTGAGAACAAACTTAATCTATCATCAAAGAGGACATTTTTAAATTTAGTTAATATAGAAGATTTTTATATTTAGCATACCTAGAAATATATCAGTAGTTTCTTCCTCAGCTCTAATATATAGCTAGAACAAACATACTCTGCAACAAGAATACCCAAATTATGAGAAGATGGGTCATGCAAAGTTCCTAGACTCTCCTACAAACTAAGTCGTCTAGGAAAATCAACGTTATTAATCGATTCACCATTAAATGTTCAAACAGTATACATCCATTCCAATATTCATTTAAATAATAGTTTGATCTGTGCACAATACAAAGTCAACTTGAAACACAACAACACATTATTTTAGACTTAATCATGTGGTGGTTCCAACCGCAGCTGTAATTCTGACAAGTAAATTTTCTGGAACAAATCAATATAATCTCTCACACCTGGTATGTATCTATGGTGCTGAAAAATATTCCCCACCCATACCATTAATAAGTAGAGAGCAAAAAAAAATCGAGAGAAATATCTCACCTGGTAGACACAGTACCAAATATTTACGATCTCACTTCAGGGATGTTATTAATTCTACATATCTGTGTTATAATTTAGTCCATAGGGATATTTATCTTGCCACAGGATAACACACTTAATACTAAAGAGCAGTATAACAGGACTCAGGTAGGGAGAAAAGAGCAGCAAAGGTCTATGCCTGACCATCTTACAAATATGGTCAGGCATATGCCTGTTAGGACATAAGCTAAATTCTATGAAGATCTGGGAACATAAATATTGTCAAAACTCACTAGAAGTCCAATGACCTAGAAAATGATATTACTAACTCTAAAGAGAGAGACATGCCTCCAACCCACTTATTCCTATAAATATTCTTAGGTAAATTACTTGGACCTAGAGAAATAGTATAGTTGATAGAATGTTTGTCTTGCTTGCAGCAATCCTGTGTTCAATCCCTGGCACCCCATAGTATCGCCCTAACACTGCTAGAAGTGACCTCCAACAGAGAGTCGGGAAAATGTTGTCAGCATGTTGAGTTTGACCCAAATCCAACTTTTAAAGAGGTGTAAAGCTTGATAAGACTCTACATTTAAGTGTACTGTTATAGTTGGCATTCAAGTTAATCTAAATGAATCTTGTTACAGATTAAAATATATACGTTACCACTATATGTATGTAACTGAAGATATAATGTTGATTGAAGTTGGCTAGAAGAGGGACAGGGATAGAATTATTTCTAATAAGTGTGATAAAAAGAAAAATAGTATGAAATAGTATATGATCAAATTAAACAGAACCTGAGAAGTGATTTACAGAACTGAGTTTCCAAGAGTGGGAAGGAGAAGGGATAGTTGTAAAGAGACAATAGGAGAGGGAAGTAGACAGACAGGAGGAGAATATGTTGTGGAATGTTGTATGCATGAAACTCTATGATTAGCAGTATTGCATATCCTCATGCTAAAAGAAAGTAAGGTTATTCTGATATTTCAAACCACAGTGCTATGCAAGTTTTGAAGCAAAACATTGTGTCCTCTAGTAAATATCTATTATACTTTATAAAAACACTTTAGCTTACAGGTGACCCCTCTAGGTATTGAATCCCTGACAATGAAAAAAGTTTTAACATTGCTGTCAACACACTGTATATAACAGTAAAATGATTACGCTTACAAATAGAAGTGACATTGAAGGATTTTGTGTGGAGGTACTTGTAAATTATATGAACAGCTTCAGGTGGTTACAAAATCATTTAGGATATGAAAGCAGAGATGAGAAAGTATAGAACAAAATAATTTGAAAGGTAAAATATAATGCTCACTGGAAGGCCTCAGCATCAGATAAATATTAGATGAGGGCAGAATCAGTGAACTATGAGAGGAGAAGCAGAAAACCTCCAGACAAAAGCAAGAGATGTAAAGAATCTCAAAACAAATAAACAACAGACAAGGGAACAGACAAGGGAACCATTGTATGAATTTCAGGACATGATAAGAATTACAGAGATGCTAGAGGCTCGGGAATGCAGCTCTGATGAAGCAACATTAGTCAAAGAAATCATAAGTGAAATATTTCCATAGCTGAGGAGTGCATACACACAGATACAAGAGACTTGAATGGGGACTGGAGCAATAGTTCTTGCCTTTCATGTGTCTGATGCAAGTTTGATCTAAGGCATCCAATGAGGTCCTCTGAGCACCACCAGGAGTGTTTTTTCTGAGAGGAAAACTAGCAATAACCCCTGAGAACAACCAGGTGTGGCCCAGATTTTTTTAAAAAATGAGACCTGGCTAATCCAGCTAAACAAAGACATGAATAAAAACACTCTAAGACAAATGCTAATCAGAGTGACAACAGCTATAGATATAAAATACTAAAATCAGCAAAATCAGTGAACGAAATCACAAATAAGTATCTACAATTTAAGCAGATTAAGCAAATTATATTCTGTAGTCCCCAAAACAATGGTATGACACAGTACAAACAAAACTCAATGAAATGAATGCCTCACCTAGAATAATTTACCTATTCAGATATTCACTCAGATTTGAAGGAATGTATATATAACATTACAAAATTAAAAAAGTTTAGCAACTTAATAAAGTCAAAAACAATTTTACAAAAAGACCCAAAGGGGCTACTTTAAAGCAAAACATATCTCACAAACATGAGAATCATCTATAGAAAGAAGGCATAAAACTCCATGATAATTCATTCACTCAATATCCTTGGACTAAATGTACTAATTAAGGAACTGAGAGAAGCATGAGGGATTAGAATTTTTAATCCAAATATCTGCTGTTTAAAAGAAATACATTTGGCTGGTAAGGCCAAACAAAAACTTGAAGTCAGTAGCTGGAAGACATATTTAAGCAAACAATGTCACCCAATTGGCAAAGTTTGCCAACTTGCATTAGATAACATTGTCTTGTTACTTAATGATATATATATGTAACTCAGTAAGAACTCACTATACTCACCTATCTGGGAACCAGAAATATACTTTAAAAAGTGCCAATCAACCTGAAAGAGAAACACTCAGAACAATCAATAACAGTTGGAGATTTCAACATCACTTTTTCACCTCTTAATACATCAAGTAGACTAAAACTTAGCTACTGAATACTGGCTTTAAGGACAAAAAGGATAAAAGTGGTTGATAATATATATGGGTTTTAATCCCCCAAAGCTGAATACACATTTTTTCCAATGCCTGTTATTTGAAAACAAACCACATACTAACCAATAAAACATACCTTTATAAAGTCAAGAGGACAGAATTGTTATCAACTGGTTAGACGATGATGGATTGAAAATAGACATAATCAACAAAGAGAAATTGAGAAATATGCAAGCACCTGGAAATTAAACAGCTCACTACAGAATAATCAGTGGGACAAAGAAGACATGAGAGAGAAAACAACAAGGTTCCTGGAAACAAATAAAATTGATCGCATAAGTTACCAAAACTTGTGGGTAAAGGCAAAAGTGATTCTAAGTGTATAAAAGATCTCAATAACTTACATGAATCTATAAATACATTGAAGAAAACAGAGGCGAAACCCTCTACAACAATGAAGCTACAGACATCTTCAAAGACAGAACATCACTGACAAAGGAAATGGAAGCAAAATTATATGGAATTATATGAAACTGAAAATCTTCACCTCAAAAGTAATGGTGACGAAAATACAAAGACAGCCCACAGAATGTGAAAGATAATTTACCCAATACCTATTTGATAAGGGCTTAATATCAAAGATATAAAAGTCACTGGTACAACTTTACAATAAAAACATCCAACCTCTTTGAAAAATGGGGACAAGAAATAAACAGAAACTTCGACAAAAGAGATATTCAATAGGCCAAATGGCATATGAAACAGTGCTCATCATCAATAATCATCAGACAGGGGCAAATAAAAAAGACATTGAGATATGATCTCACACCACATAGACTGATACACATCCACAAGGGCAGGAATAAGCAGCGCTGGGGTGAATCAGGGATAAAGGGACGTTATTCACTGTTGGTGGGAATGCCGACTGGTTTATCGCTTTTGGAAAACAATATTTCAATTTTTGGAGGATATTCCTCCAAAAATTTGATATGGAGCTGCCATTTAATCCAGCCGTAAAACTCCTAGGAATATACCTGGTAGACCCCAAAACCCAGCAGAAACACTATATGAAATTCTAAATTTTTTACCTCACTATTCACAATAGCCAGATGCTGGAAACAACTTGAGTGACCGAGAATAGAAAACTGGATAGAGAAAGTGTGATACAACTACACAATACTATGCAGCTTTCAGGAAAATCAAAGTCATGAAATTTGCCTGTAAAAAGGATAGACATGTAAATTACCATGCTGAGAGAAATTAGTCAGAAGGGAACAAACATATATAGAAAGACTGCATTCATATGTTAGGATATAAATACATAACAGTGTTCTACTAACTGCTGGAAATGTTAATGTCAGACTAGAAAAGAACATTGTATGTACACAACGGAATATGATAACACTTAAATGTCTGAGGGACTAACCACAATGTGTAAAGAATAGAGAGAGAAATAGGAGAGGGGAAGGAGGAAGACAGAAGAGGAGAAATAAGAAGATGAAGAAGAAGACAAAGAAGACGAAGACGACGATTAAGAAGATGAAGAAGATGAAGTAGACGAAGAAGATGAAGAAGACGAAGAAGATGAAGAAGATGAAGAATAAAAAGACGAAGAAGAAGACGATGACGATGAAGAAGAAGAAGAAGAAGAAGAAGAAGAAGAAGGAGAAGAAGAAGAAGAAGAAGAAGAAGAAGAAGAAGAAGAAGAAGAAGAAGAAGAAGAAGGAGAAGGAGAAGTAGAAGGAGAAGAAACAGGAGAAGATGAAGAAAAAGAAGAAGAAGAAGAAGAAGAAGAAGAAGAAGAAGAAGAAGAAGAAGAAGGAGAAGGAGGAGGAGGAGGAGGAAGAGGAGGAAGAGGAGGAGGAGGAGGAGGGGGAAATCTGAGGAAAATTGTTGGGGAAAATGGGCACAGGTGGAGGGATTTGGTGCTGGAACAAGGTATGACTTAAATCCAATCATGAAATCTTTGTAATTGTATATCTCACTGTGATATAATATAATTTTATTTTTTTTGTTTTTATCCCAAAATTAATCTATTTGTTTATTGTACATATATACACATATATTATTGTGCCACTGTGAGAAATACACTGCTACATTCTTTATCTTGCCTAATGTCTGACTCCTACATACTTATGACAGATTACATCCACTGACCAGACCTCCTGGGATTGATGTTTTGCCTGGCCTTGGATATTGGTATCATGCTAGTTTATTATATATATATCACAGATAAACGCAGTCATTCTATATCTTTCTTCTTCCATCTAGCTAATATCACTCAGCATGATTCTCTTCATCTTCATTCATTTATAGGAAAATTTTATAACTTCATATTTCCTAACAGCTGCATAGTATTCCATTGTGTAGATGTACCACTGTTTATTTATCCAATCATATGATGTCAGGTTCTCTGATTTTTTCCAGATTCTGACTATTGTGAATAGTGCTACTATAAACATAGAAGTGTAGATGGTATTTCCGCATTGTGTTTTTGGCCTCCCAAAATGGGAGCTCAATTTCTAGTCTTTGGAGGAATGTACATATTGTACCATTCGACATTCCCACCAACAATATCAGTTATTATTGTTCTTTTGGATATGTGCCAGTCTCTGTGGACTGAGATGATACCTCATTTCTGTTTTGGTTATCATCTCTCTGATGATTAGTGAAGATGAACATTTTTTTCATTTTCTATTTGGCCTACTTTGTCGAAGTTTCTGTTCATTCTTCTCCCCATTTTATGGGGTAAGTTAATCCCATGTTTTCATCTTGTAAAGTTCTACCAGTGCTTGATATATCCTGGATATCATGGAAGAATATCCATTATCAGAAGGGTATTGGGTGAATATTTTCCCACTCTATGGATTGTCTTTTTATCTTGATTACTGTTTCTTTACAGGTACAGACCTTTTTAGTTTCTTGTAGTCCTATATCTTTTGATTCCAATAGCTTTGTTAATGGTGTTTCATCTTTGAAAATGACTTTAGTTTCAATATTGTGGAGCATTTTTCCTATGTTTTTTCCTATGTACTTTCTGTATTCTGGTCTGATATCGAGATCTTTAATTCTTTTGATCTGACTTTTGTGCATGGTGTTAGACAGAGTTCGAATATTTTTTTCACTTAGCTGCCCAGTTTTACCAGCACAACTTGTTGAAGGGGCTTTCCTTTTATTCATTTCGTGCTTTTTGTTCCTTTGTCAAAGATTAGATGTCCATGTTTTTGAGGATGTGTGTCAGAATACTTCCCTCTATTCCATAGGTCCACAGGTCTGATTATACTTCAATACCATGCTGCTTTAATTACTACCACTTTGTAGAACACTTTGAAGTTAAGAAAGATGATACTTCCCATCTTCTTTTTCCAAAAGATAAGAAAGGTGATACTTCCCATCTTCTTTTTCCAAAAGATTGCTTTAGATTTTATTGGGGGTTATTAATCAATATGAATTTCAGGAGTGTTTGGTCAATTTCTTTGAAAAATGTCATAGCTATTATTTTAAGGACCACATTGAATCTGTATAAAAAGCTCTAGGAATTATTACTATTTGACAATATTAATTATCCCAATTCATGAGATGGGGTTGTGTTTCCATTCCCCTCCTTCTATATTTCTTAAAGCAGCAAGTTGTAGTTATCTTTGTCCAGGTCCTTTTCATTTTAGTTAAGCTGATTACTAGTCATTTGATTTTCTGTGGCACTATTTTGAATGTGATCATTTTCTTAATATCCCTTTCTTCTCCTTTGTTATTTTTATATAGGAAAGTCCCTGGTAAGGGCTCGGCCAGCCCCTGGCAGAGTCCAACATTGCTTCAAGGGTTTTGCTCTCTTGTGTGGGGAGAGACCATGCTGGCCAGACTTGGAGTGGAGATTTGGGCCCTGCCCTTTCCTCCCACCTCCATGCCAGTTGCACCGGAAGAGAGAGACACACCCAAGCCAGACCCACAGCTCCCTTGAGCGTGTGGCCGCAAAGCGGCAGTGCGATATTCTTAGAGAATGCTAATTTTAGGATAAGGTCCTTCCCAAGATCTTTCACAGTTATACATTGTATACAGTTCTAGACAGGTTCTAACTGATACCAGTAAGTCTAGCAAGAAGCCAGAGCAAACCACACATTATGCAGTCAGTCGTTCTCAACATCCAGACTCCATAGTTACTCAGAGCTACATCCAAGAGAAATCCTGATCTTTCCCATTTAAGTTTCATCAGTAAAGGCTCGAGATGAGAGCCTTCTACTCATATATACCACCTACACGGCAGAGCCTGGCAAGCTACCAGTGTTTTATTTACTTGTTATGCCAAAAACTAGTAACAATTACGGACCTCAGTTCTATGACCTGAAGAATGGTTTCGGGCTCTTCCTGACCCTGTAGCAAGCAGATGCCCTTGGGTTACATTTGCTTGTGACAGGACTAATGGAGATGTTACTAGTGCCCACTGGAGCAAATCGATGAACAACTGGAAGACAGTGACAGTGATATAGGAAAGTCATTGACCTTTGGGTATTGATTTTGTACCCTGTCACTCTACTATGTGTATCTATTGTTTCTAGGAGCCTTTTGGTAGAGAGTTTAGGGTTCTCTATGTATAATATGTCATCTGCAAATAGTAATAGGTTGACTTCTTCCTTGCATATCTGGATGTCCTTAATGTACTTTTCTTCCCTGACTGCTATTCAAAGTACTTCCAGTTCTATTATTAATAGTCTTGGTGAGAATGCAACCTAGTCTTGTCCAGGATCATAGGGGAAAAGCTTACAGTTTTCCCCATCGAGAATTGTCTGGGGCCCTGGCCAACAGCCCCAGGCACAAATGAGGAAGACCTATATCTTGCAGGACTTCTTCCTGAGGAAAAAGGAGAGGGATGGACTTGGGAGGAACTCTGCCTTGCTGCTGCTACTGCTGAGAAAGGAAAGAAAGAAAAGAATGAATGACACCCATGCAGCGAGGAGCTCTGGATAGCAGCACTCACTTTACTGGACACAGTTTAAACCTTTTATATAATATTTGGGCAGAGGGGGTATAAGCACACATCACAGGGCATTTGCAAGCTTCTGGGCCATTGTAACAGCAGAACAAATGACAATCACATATTTAGCATTTGCAAGGTAACATTTGCAAGATAACAATCATTGATTTACATATACCTGTGATCAGAGATCAGAAGACCAGTCACATTCTGCCTCACCTTAGCTCAAATTAGCACAGATGTTTTGGGTGTAACCTTATGGGCAGGGCACATTTCTGGGTCCTGCCCTTAGGGTCTTGTGTTGGGAAATGCTGGACCCTAAGTCTAGCAGCTGAGAGCCCAACAGAGAATGATACTTACTGTGGGCTTCTGGTATATGACGTTGAGTATATTGAGTTAAGTTTCTTCATTTCCCATTTTATGGAGGGCTTTTTTTATAAACGGGTGTTGGATCTTGTCAGTGTCTATTGATATAATAATATGGTTTTCATTTTTTCTCTTATTGATATGGTGTATTATGCTGATTGATTTGCCAATGTTGAGTCATACTTGCATTACAGGGATGAATCCTACATTGTCATGATGTATAATCTTTTCAATGTGTCTTTGGATTCGGTTTGCTAGTATTTTGTTGAAGATCTTAGTGTATGTGTTCATCAGGGTGATTGGTCTGTAGTTTTCTTTTTTGTGATATCTCTGGCTACTTTGGGTATCAGGGTGATAGGTGCCTCATAGAAGTTATTTGGGACTGTTTCTGTTTCCTCTATTTCCTTGAAGAGCTTGGAAAGGACTGGCAGTAGGTCTTCCTTAAAGGTTTGGAAGACTTCACTAGTGAATACATCTGGTTCTGGGTTTTTGTGTTTGGTCAGACTTTAAATTACTGTTTCAATTTCCTTGACACTGATAGGCTTTTTCAGGTAATCGAGATCTTCTTGTTTCAGGCGTGGGAGGCTATAGCACTTCGGGAATATGTCCATTTCTTCCAGGTTCTCTTGTTTCATAACATACAGACTCCCAAAAGTAATTTCTTATCATCTTTTGAATTTCCTTTTTTTTCTTATTCTATTTATTTGGGTTCTTTCTTTCCCTTTTTTTTTTTTTTTTTTTGGGTCACACCTGGCAACGCTCAGGGGTTTCTCCTGGCTCTGCTTCAGGAATTACTCCTGGCGGTGCTCGGGGGACCATATGGGATGCCAGGGATCGAACCCAGGATGCCAGGGGCCGGCTGCGTGCAAGGCAAACCCCTTACCCGCTGGGCTATCGCTCCCGGCCCTCCCCTTTCTTTAGGAGTCTTGAAAGTGGTTAATCTATCTTGTTTATATTTTCACCGAACCAGTTATTGGCTTTATTAATTTTTGGGTTGTTTATAATCTTTTGGTATAATATTTTTTTTAAAAAGAAATAACTTATCACATTCTAAAACCAAAAGTTCCAAATTAAAATAATAGCTATATGAACATTCATCAGATAAGAAAAATACATATGAATAACCTAACTTTTGTACATTAACTGGAAATTGACTCAAAAATAGGAGCATAAAGCAGGCAGGCAGAAGTAAATTACAAAACTCAAAGCAGAAATTAATATTAATTTTAAATATCCAAAAATTTTTGAAACCAAGAATTGACTCTTTATAAAAATAAATTTATAAACCATTAGCAAGAGTCACGAAGAGATATCCTAATTAAACTAATCCAAAATATAAATGCGACATTACAATAGAATCTAGAAAAATTAGAAGGATCTTCAGGGCGTAATTTTAAAATCTCCATGCAAAGAAACAAGATAACCTAGGAGAAATCATTATCTTTTTGTACTCCTATAACTTCTCAATCATAAATAAAAATGTGAAGACTGGAGTATAGTCCATCAGGTAGGTCGTTTTCCCTTCCGGACTACCTGGGTTTGATTCCTGACATACCATATGGTCCCCGAGTGCTCAAGGAGTAATTCCTGAGCAATTTCTAAGTGCAGAACCAGGAAAACCTGAGATCATTAAAGGGTGTGACCCAAAAAAACAGAACAAAAAATATATCAAATACCTGGCCATGCCTATCTTTATGAAAGAAAAATCAAAATGCTAATAATAATGTCTCCCAAAAGAAAATCCCTTGCCCAGATGGATTCAATACTACAATCTTTGAAAATTTAAAGAATACCTATTACAAATTCTTTTTTCTCCAACAAATTTATTAACTTTATGCTAATTCTAGCTATTTTTATTCTCTCAAAGCTACCACAATTAACAAAATTAGCAGTTACAAAAGCGTAGAAGTCAGAGCCAGGGCAACACGTTCACTTGTATCACCTGTATTACTTGTCTTCCTGTTGTTTATCAATTTGCTCGAGCTGGCACCAGTAATATCTCCATTCATTGGGAATAGGGGCCATTACTTTTATTAGTTTTGGCATATCAAATACACCATGGGTAGCTTGCCATGCTCTGCCATGGCTCTGGTTCATCCCAAGGGGCCCAGTCTTTTTCTATGTCAGAGCATCAACCATCCAGGGCCCACGGGGCAGAGCCCTGGGTGTAGACAAGCCTATCTCCTGTCTGCCACCTGCTGATGAAGCCGGGCACCTCAGCGACAACTGCAACACCTCAAGGGGCAGATAGTGGCATGGAATTTGCTTTTCAAATTCTTTTATTGCTCTTTAAAAGTGCAAAGACAAAGAAAATCTCCTAAACAGTTTCTCTGAAGGAAATATCATCCTGATATAGTTAGCATCACTTGTATCACTTGTCTTCCCGTTGTTCATCAATTTGCTCGAGTGGGCACCAGTAACACCTCCAAATGTCCTGTTGCAAGCAAGTGTACCCCAGGGGCATCTTCTTGCTCCTGGAACAAGAAGAGCCTCAAACAATTCCTTCAGGTCATGGGAATGAGGACCATAACTGTTACTGGTTTTTGGCATATCAAAAACCAAATAAAACACAGGTAGCTTGCTAGGCTCTGCAACGCTCCTTTGCTCAGGCTCTCATTTTTCCTTATAACTTGCATAAAGAAAAATGATAATTACAGACTGATAACCCTGATAAACATAGATGCAAATATCCTCAATAAAATACTAGCAAATTGAAGCCAACAACTCATTAAAAAGATAATACAATCAACATAATATACCATAAAATAAGAGGAAGAATAAATACTGCATAGTCATATTAATAGAGGCAAAGAAGCATTTGACAAGATTCACCACCCATTCATTATAAGAAGTGTCCAGATAATAGGAACTGAAGGAACCTTCATCAATATATTCAAAACCATCTACTATAAGCCCACAGTGAGCATCATTCTCAATGGAAAAAATGAAAGCCTTCGCCCTAAGACTAGGGACAAGACAAGGATGCCCACTGTCACCACTTCTATCTAGTACCGGAAATATTTTCCATAGTAATCAGGAAAGGAAAGGAAATTAAGTGCATTCATATAGGAAAGGAAAAAGTCTAGTTGTCACTATTTGCAGTTGACATGATACTACAATTAGAGAATCCCAATTCTCTACCAAAAAGCACATAGAAACCACTGATTACTATAGGAGTGGCAGTTTACAAAATCAATACAAAAAGGTCAATGACTTTCTTATATGCAAATAATGAGAGAGAAGAAAGGGATATTAAAGGAATGAACCCATTTAAAATTGTGCCACAGGAATCAAAAAACTGGGAACCAGTTTGTCTAAGAATATAAAGGATCTGTACAAAGAAATCTATAAAACGTTGCTTCAAGAAATAAAAAGAAAGAGAAAATGGAGAAACATTTCCTGCACATTGGGAGAATTAATGTTTTCAAAATGGTAATACTCCCTAGAGAGATATACCAATTAAATATGGTCCCTATAAGGATACCTATGACATTCTTCAGAGAAATTTAACAAACACTCCAGCAACTTGTAAGTAATAATAAACCTCCAAGAATAGCTAAAGCAATTATTGAAATAAAGAAGATGGGAAGTAACATTTTCCTCAAATTCAAACTCTACTACATGCAGTCATAATTAAAACGGTATGGTATTGGTATAGATACAGACCTGTAGACCTTTGGAATATACTGAATATCCTGTCGCACACTTTCAAATATATGATTGCTTAATCTTTGATAAGGAGCAAAAATATTAAGTGGAGCAAAGAAAGCCTCTTCAACAATTGGTGCTGCAAAAACTGGGCAGCTACATGTGAAAAAAAATGAACTTGGACCTCCTTCTGACAAAAGTCAGATCAAAATGGATTAAAGATCTCAACATCAGAAATGAATCTTTAAGGCACATCGGATAAAACATAGGAAATGCAAATCAAAACAAAAATTAGGTATCATCTCACACCACAGAGACTTTCACACATCCAAAGGAGAAAGGAAAGAACCAGTGCTGATGTGGATGTAAGGAGAAAGTAACTCTCAGACACTGTTGGTGGGAGTGCCAACTGGTCCAGACTGGATAACAGTATAAATATTTCTCTATAACTTGATATTGAGTTCCCATTCGACCCAGCAATACTACTCCTAGGAATATACCCTGAAGATTCAAAAAACACAAGCAGAAACACTATCTGCATTTCAATATTAATCATGGCTCTATTGATGATAGCCAGAATATGGAAATAATGTAAATGCCTGAGAACAGAAGACTGGATGAAGAAACAATGGTGCATCTATCACTATCACTATCACTATCTTCCCGTTAATCATCTATTTGCTAGAACGGGCACTAGTAATATCTCCATATGTCCTGTCTCATGCTAGTAGAACCCAAAGGCATCCTCTTTGCTCCAGGAACATACAGAGCCTCAAACAATTATATTAGGTCACGGGAATGACCTAATATAAATGTTACTGGTATTTGGCATATCAAATACTACGAGCAGCTTGCCAGGCTTGCCGTGCGGGTGGCATACTGCTGTAGTCACCTCTAAATAAAGCATTTATAGATGAACCGCGGCCACTAGCAACCGCGCGAGACAGGCTGTGATAGTCTGGTCTGCTGGGTGGAGTTGTGACGAGAGGGAAGTCGGATGTGGAAAATGGCGGGCCCCATGGAGTAGGGGAGGGTGGTCTGGCTTGTTGTGAGACTCTGCTGGGGTGACAGGCCAGGGCTAGATCCTGCCATGCCTCCCAGGTGCCTCACGAGCAGCTGGGAAGAGGGAGAGCAAGTAGCAGCTCTGCCCCATGTCTGAGAGTCTCTGGTTCAGCATACCTGGGCCGGATTGAAAAAAAAATAACTGCTGCAGGGTGGCTGTGGATGATCCAGGCTGTGATAGTCTGGTCAGCTGGGTGGAGTTGCACAGACTGGATAATCCACAGCCACCCTGCAAAGCAGTTTTTTTTCAATTCAGCCCAGGTATGCTGAACTAGAGACTCTCGAGACATGGGGCAGAGGCTGCTTGCTCTCCCTGTGCCCAGCTGCTCGTGAGGTGCCCGGGAGGCATGGCAGGTTAGCCAGTCTCTCCAACCACTCCCATCCGACTTCCTCTCATGGTACATCTATGCAATGGAAACTATTCAGATGTCAGAAAAACGAAGCCATGAAATTTACCTGTAAATGGATGGGCGTGGGGATTATCATACTGAGTAAATTTGTTTAGAAGGAAAAGGACAGATACAGAATGACTGCATTCATCAATGGGATATAAATATATACCAGTGTTCTGTGGGAAATAAAAATTGTGGGAAATAACTCCAGACCTGAACTCAACATTGAATATACAAAAATAGATTTATGCCATAAATTCTAAATGTCTTTAGGGCAAGCTATATTGTGAAAGAGAAGAGAGTGAGAGGAAAAGGAAAAATTCCTGTTATAGTGGCAGGCTTGGGAAGCTGGAAGTGAATGTGAAGACATTGGTGGTGGTATTTGGGTATTGATGGATGGATGGGTGCTGGAACACTGTATGACTGAGAACCAATTATGAACATCTTTGTAATTGTATACCTCATGGTGCTATAATAAAAACATAATAAAGGAAGATAAACAATTTTTATTACTGGATTTGGTATATTGAATACGCATAAGACAGCTTGCCATGCTCTGCCATGTGAGTGGTATATTCTTAGTAGCTTGCTGGGCTAAGCACTGTCAGGAGTAATTACTGAGTGCAGAGCCAGGAATAACCCCTGAGCATCGCTGAGTGTGATGGCGCTCTCTGTCCTGACAAGCAGGACATACCCTTCAGTCGCTCCACATAGCGGGAGGACACATGGACTATGCCCAGGTCATCCCACTGGTGGTCGTTAATGAGCATAGTGAATATGGTGGAGGTAAAGATGGTAAAGAAAGATGACCACCAGGTGTCCATAATCGTGTCGCTCCACAGGCCAGGTCTGAGGCAAGGCGCGGGGCTACCCTACCTCACTGTCGCTGCTCGGCACAGCCATGCCATACTGCCTGATATGGCCAGTCCAGGCCCAAGCTGGGAGGGAACCCCGACTCACCTAGTCACGCACCTAGTCGCTAATGAGCTCGCGCCCCACAAGCTAGGCAGAAACCTGCTCTTGCATGGCTGTTTCTGCTGCTCCCCCACGCTACCTATGGAACTGAGCCGGGGGCTCTGCTCACTTCCCTGGCTCCCACCTGCGCCATCACTGCCTCCTAGCTGCTTCCAGTGCTGCCACTGCCGCCTCAAGCCTCCGCCATCTGACTGACCCTGAAAATGTTCATCTTCCTGACCCTGAAAGAGCCCTTAATACGGCAGCACTAAGGACCGAATAAGGAGGGCCTGAAAAATTTCAGGGCCATACTAAGCTGCCAAAACGAAGAAAGACAAAAATGACAGTCTAATTTCAATGCACATACACTGGCAATGGAAGCATATATCGAGGACCTGATGGTGCAAGCGCAAAAGATCAAGTATGACATCATTGGTCTTACTGAGATGAGGAGGCGCCAATTGCATCACGCTGTTTTTGACACCTGAGAAGAACTATTCCTCGGAACATGCAAAGAGGCATCGGTGGCGTCGGTGTCCTTGTCAACGTAAGACAGAACAGCATCTTGAACTCCCTACAAACCTCAATGAGATTGGTTACCGTGTGGATATGGTCGATTGTGCTGAATCCTTTTCGGAAGCCAGCTTGCTCCCATTGTTGTCCTTCTAATACTCTTCCAATCCTGTTCAGGATGACTCGAGTGAATAGATTGTAGATGATGGACAACAGGCAGATGGGGTGATAGTTACCAATGTTGTGAATGTCTCCTTTCTTGAACAGTAGAACTGTCCTGCTGGTTTTCCATAGGTAGGGCACCTTGCATTCACACAGGTAGCGTGTGAACAGCCGATTCAGTGTCTTGATGAGTACTTACAGCAGATTCTTCAGGTGTTTGGGTCTGACTTTGTCTGAGACAGATGCTGTTCACTTCTTTACAAACAAAATGGCATGTCAGATTTCAGAAGGGAGAACGTTGTTAATGACATCCTGTGAAATTTGGTATGTGGGCAGTTGGATGTGGCTATCAAAGAGATCTGAGTAGAAGTCATGTATAATCTTTTCCATTGCCTTTCTGGAAGATTTGATGCATGCATCAGGACTTCGGAGGGCAGTCATCTTGGATAGGACAATTACACTTGAAGAGATATGGCCCACTGCTGGCAGTTTCTATTTTCATTGTCTATGCACCAACATTCACACACAAGGAAGAAGAAATTGAAAAATTCTACATGGAACTGGAGGAATTCTATAAAAAATCACACCTTTTAAAAGAGCATAGTCAGTGATTTTAATGCCAAGATAGGACCGAGAAGATTGACGAAGAACTCTACATTGGGACCCATGGCCTGGAATGGAATGAACAGGGTGAGAGACTATCTGACTTCATCATGTCCACCAAGAACAGTCATGGGAAATCACAGTTCCAGAAGGCTGAATCGAAACATTGGATACGGGAATCTCCTGGTGGACAGTTCCACAATGAAATTGGCCACATCATATTCAATTGTCGGTTTTGCCTGACCATTGTCGCTGTCTTCCCAAAATCCCAAACAGGATCGGACCACCGTCTTCTTCGTGCAATTTTCTACTTCTCCCAATGGGGAGAAAAGACTGCAAAGTTGGAGAACTCCCAGAACGACCACCAACTGGGAACTTTTGTCACCATTGTGTCAACATGGGAAGATGCCATCATGTACGACATCAATGAAGAATACAACAGACTGGTTCAGCACCTCCATGATTGTGCAAAGAATGCTGAGAGAAAGAAAAGACACAAAAGGACCCCTGTCTTCAAAAGTTCTAAAACTCATTCTCCAATGTGGCAAGGCGTGAGCCTCAGGAAAACAAATGCTAATGTCCATGCTCCCCAAAGCATTTCATAGAAGTGATAAAGGAATACCTCAAAGAGAGAAGAGCAGAAATACTGGCCAATGCAGCTAAAGCTAGGAAAAGATTTGCAATGCCTGCCTGTTGTTCACCAATTATAAGACCTCAAGAGCTATGAGAAGAAATTCTACTGCTTATAAGCTATCCACTTTATATACTACAGCTCAAACCAACTAGACAATTAGCTAATTGTCACTGAACTTTCACCATGAAATAAATAAATTAAAACAATTTTTGGCGTAAGGATTAATAGGGTGAGGGAATGCGAGGTACAAAAGGTGGGATATTTAGATCCGGCTGAAACTAAAGTATAGGAAAGAAAATAAGTCAAGAGCAATGTAAGAAGTGCTCAACAGGATGTAAAAAGAGTGTAGGCAGGGACCTTTTGGTACACTAATGGTGTAGAGATTTGGTAAAGGTATATATTATAATCACAGAGTCAACAACAAACGAAATATAAATTCAAACTACAACAACCAAATAAATGTGTTCCTGTTATTTGAAGCAGAGAGGGAGAATGGTGGAAATATGGGAACAATGGTGGATGGATGTTGACACTGGTATATGTTTGGTGCTGGAACATTGTTTGTCTGAAATTCAACTATTTATAATTTTGCAACTCACAGTGTCTTAATAAAATATAAAGTAAAAAATAGAATGGGAAAATCCAGGTCGACTTAAAGTTGACTTTACTATATACTGGCACCTTTCTAAAAGTTTAACTCAATAATATGGTGCTGTTTAATGATGTCCATACAAATAGTGAGGGAAGAAATATTTCCCCATGTAAATCCCAGCAATTACATTGTATTATTTCATCTCTGCTTATAAGAAAAGATCTTAGAGAGGGATCTCTACAACTATAAGACCAGCAAATAAAGGTTTGGCAACATTGTGTTGAATTTAAAGTTACTGTCATGGATTAGAAGACCATTAACACGTCTAAAGATATGTTAATTGTTTTAACATATTTTGTCATTGACTAAACCTTTGCCATTTTTCAGTAATGACAGAAACAGTCACATTTAGAGAAAAAGTTGTTAAAATAATAAAGACTTACATATAACATCCATTTTATTTTCTATGCACATTATTCTATAATGGCTTCACATATAACTATGGTCAGAGTAATATAGTCTCTTAATTCTATACATTATTCTCATCTTGTCAATATGAGAGAATTATTTTCTAGGTTCCTATTAAATTTAACTTTCATTTTAGAACTCCATTGACGACATCGATGAAGAATACAACCGACTGGTTCAGCACCTCCATGATTGTGCGAAGAATGCGAGAGAGAGAAAGACACAAAAGAACGCCTGTCTTCAGAAACTCTCGAGCTCATTCGCCAACGTGGCAAGGCGCGAGACTCAGGAGACCAAATGCTAACGTCCAAGCTTGCTAAACAGTGCAGAGAAGCGATAAAAGAAGACCTCAAAGACAGAAGAGCAGAAATACTGGAAGATGCATCAGAAGCCGGGAAAAGCATTCGCACCGCCTGCCTGTCCTTTGCCAACTATAAGACCAAGATGACTGCCCTCCGACGCCCTGATGGATCTATCACATCTTCCAGAAAGGCAATGGAGAAGATTATCCAGGACTTCTACTCAAATCTCTTTGATAGCCACATCCACCTGCCCACATACCAAATTCCACAGGATGGATATGTCATTCCCAACGTTCTCCCTTCTGGAAATGTCTTGTCGGTAAAGAAGGGAACAGCACCAGGCCCAGACAAAGTCAGACCCGAACACCTGAAGAATCTGCCGTTGGTACTCATCAATACACTAACTCGGCTTTTCACACGCTACCTGTCCGAATGCAAGGTCCCCTCCCAATGGAAAACCAGCAGGACAGTTCTACTGTTCAAGAAGGGATACATTCACGACATCGGCAACTATCGCCCCATCTGCCTGTTGTCTGTCATCTACAAGCTGTTTACACGAGTCATCCTGAACAGGATTAGCAGAACACTAGATGAAGGACAACCATGTGAGCAAGCAGGTTTCCGGAAAGGATTCAGCACAATCAACCATATCCACACAGTAACCAAGCTTATTGAGGTTTGTAGGGAATACAAGATGCCACTCTGTCTCACATTCTTTGATTTACAGAAAGCCTTTAATTCTGTGGAGACTGAAGCAGTCATAGAAGCCCCTAGCCAAACAGGGTGTTCAAACCAAATACATCAAGATCCTTCGTGAGCTGTATTATGGATTCACCACCAGGATCTCACTATTCTACAAAGAAGTGATCATTACTGTGAAAAGAGGGGTTCGACAGGGTGATACCATTTCACCAAAACTCTTAAGTGCCACCCTCGAGAACGTCATGCAACAATTAGAATGGGAAGGAATGGGAGTGAAGATAGATGGTTGGCAACTACACCATCTCCGCTTCGCTGATGACATTGTTCTAATAACACCAAACATTAGTCAAGCGGCACAAATGCTGGCTGACTTTGACCGAGAATGTGGAAAGATAGGTCTACAGCTGAATCTAAAGAAAACTATGTTCATGAAGAATGAACTAGTTCCAGAGGCCCCATTCACTCTCAATGGAACAAACATCTCTGAATGCAGCAGTTATGTGTACCTAGGTCGAGAAATCAACATGATGAATGACCTAAAACCTGAGCTGCGCAGGAGGAAGAGAGTGGCATGGAATGCCTTCAAAGGCATCGAAGAAATAGCTAAAAAGGATAAAGAACCTCCGGCTCCGGGCACATCTCTTTGACTCCACCATTCTCCCTGCATTAACATACGCCTCAGAGACCTGGGCCTTAAGAAAGCAGGATGAGAATGCTATTCGCGTCTCCCAGAGGGGAAATGAAAGAGCTATGCCTGGAATATCACTACTCACTCAAGTGAGAGAAGGAATCCGGAGTTCTGACCTCTGTCGCCTATTCCAGAATCAGGGATGCTGTCTCTTTGCCAAGGCATCGAAAATCAGATGGGCTGGACATGTAATGCGATTTGGAGACAACCGGTGGACTAGAGCCATTACCGACTGGATCCGACGGGATGTCAAAAGATCACGTGGCCGCCCACCTACAAGATGGTCAGACTTCCTTGTAAAGACCCCTAAGGAACGGTTTGAGGCTCTTCATATTCCTGAATCAACCAGATGCCATTGGGCTACATTGGCACGTGATAGGGTCCAATGGAAATGTTACTGGCGCCCGCTCAAGCAAATTGATGAATAACGGGATTCAATTGATCAAGTGATCATTTCAGAAAAGTCTACATATAAACATAGTGGCTAGGGCTAGAGATACTTATGGTACGTGGGACACTTGCCTTGCATTAAGCCACCTGAGTTCTACGGCTTACCAGGCCATATGATCCCCTGAGCTCACCAGGAGTGATGCCTGAGCACTGACACTGCAATAACCGCTGAACACTACAAAAGTGGCGGCCCAAAATCAAATAAAGAATCCAGTGACTAAAATGACAATAATTTATTAAGACCACGATGTCACAATTTTGCAATGAAATTGGCTAGATGACTCCTTTTTGAAGCAGCGTCAACTGTCGTCCAAGTAGGGATCATAAATTCCACTTCCAACATGGTTCACTCATAACAGACTATTATAACAGATTATCTATCTTTTCTTGAGAGCTATATGGTCTAAATATTTAGAGGTCTCATTACTTGTACATGGGACTACTGATAGACTAGTTGGTTTCCTCATAGCATGATTGTAGATTCAAAAAAGTAAGCCGATCAATAAAAACTTCTCTTTGACCTAGCCTTGGGATATGCATAATGCCACTTTCAAATACTATATTGGTAATGTTATTCAACAGCATCCACCCAGGAAAAATAGGAGAGAACACAAAATACATTTCTTAATGGAAAGGAAGTTAATATTTAGTAGATAACATAATAAATAATATTAATGCACTCCCCACTGGAGAAAATCGATGATGAATGGGAAGACAGTGATTAATGCACTTATTTGGAAAGTATTAACTTAAGTGATCCAAGTTGGCAATGGTATAAACCAATTACAAAGTACCAAACAGGACTACTTTAAGAAGTGAACAACATTGTTCCTTCTCTATCATTAAAATTAAGCAATATGTCGTAATTAGAATAAATAGCCTAGCTATGGAATTTTTTCCTTTAATCACTTGATTAACTTGATCACTTGACATCCAGTTATTCATCGATTTGCTGGAGCAGGCACCAGTAACGTTTCCATTTGACCCTAACATGTGCCAGTGTAGCCCATTGGCATCTTCTTGCTTCAGGAATACAAAGAGCCTCAAATCGTTCTTTTAATAGCTATGTTCTATTTAAACCAAGCATTAAGTTTGTGAATACCTTATCAAACATAAATGTATGTCAAGAATCTCTACCTTTTAAAAGAAAGAATACTATGAACTACAGTCTTGCAAGTTACTGTTAGTACCATGAATTTACTACACAGGAATAGGTGATTAAATAAAATTTTAAAGGATCCCAATGCAAAACTAAGTACCGAGAATAGCAGCATATTTTAAAAAAGTACTACCGGAAACCCCAAACATGAACAACTTAGTGATTGTATCTCTCACTGTGCTGTAATAAAATATTAATTAAAAAAGTACTAAAGAGTTGTTACTAATATATGGTATAACTGTTTTTCCTTTGAAAATTGTACAATTATATCTGTATAGATGATTGCACTATATCCTTCAAATCTGTTTCAAATCCTTCAGCTTTTTATTTGAATAATATATGAATATATAGGAAAATGTACACTGATAAATAGCAATAGATTACTGCCATTTTTGTTGCTGTGCATTCTGGAGAAATCTAAAATATTGTATTCTTAGCAAAGCTTTTCTTGAAAATGTTATTGTATCCTACTTGGTCAAGTTGTATAATCTTTTTGATAAGTCTTTGGATTATATTTGCCAGCATTTTGTTGAAGATTTAGCATCTGTGTTAATCAGGGAGATTGGTCTGTAATTTTCCTTTTTGTGATGTCTCTGTCTGCTTTGCTTATCAGCATAATGTGTTCCTCATGGAAGCTATTGGGGGGTGGCGTGGATGCGGACAGAAAGGGACTCTCATCCATTGTTGGTGGGAATGTCGAATGGTCCAGCCTTTTTGGAAAACAATATGCACATTCCTCCAAAATCTAGATATTGAGCTCTCATTTGACCCAGCAATTTAACTCCTGAGAATATAACTTGGAGACCCAAAAACACATTACAGAAACACCATATGCACTTCTATATTCATTGCAGCACTATGCACAATAGCCAGAATCTGGAAACAACCTGACTGCCTGAGAATAGAAGACTTCATAAAGAAACTATTTGCATCTACACAATGGAATACTATGCATCTGTCAGGAAAATGAAGTAATGAAATTTACCTACAAATATATGGGCATTGAAGTTATCATGCTCAGTGAAATCAGTTATAAATAAAAGGCCTGATATAGAATGACTGCATTCATTTTATTAATTGTATTAATATATAACTGTTTTCTACTAATTGTTAGAAACACTAATGCCAGACTAGGAACTGATCATTGAGTGCAGGCAAAGAAATTGCATGATAATCCCTAAATGTATGCAGGGCAAGCCACAATGTGTAAGAGAAAGGAGAGAGAAAGAGAGTGCAAGTGAATTAGAGAGAGAGAGAGCGAGAGAAGAGGAAAAGTGCCCTATAGAGGCAGGCTAGGGGAGGGAGGGAAATCTGGGGACATTGCTGGTTGGAAATGTGTGCTGGTGGAGGGATGGGTGCTGAAACACTCTATGACTGAAACCCAATCATTAATATCTTTGCAATTGCATAACTCACGGTGGTAAATACAATAAAACTTTTTTAAAATGTTATTGGAAATTACAGAATCTTCACCTTTACCCTGAAGGTCCTTGACTTCCTTTTACTAAATTTTCTTCAAATTGTTATAGCATTTTCAAAAACTTTGTGTTGCTCCTTCATTTGTTACATATCTTATTATACTGGAACAACTTTTATTCTGCCCTTCTCACTGATATAGTTCTGTGTATTCCCAACACAGTGTCAGGCATATAGAAAGCATTTAATAAGTATTTGATTCTTTAATTATCAGGTATAAATAAAACCTTAGGCACAAAGTAATAGAATGGAAAATTTGAAATGCTATTAATTTTGGAAAATCTTAGAAACTACGTATATGTCGACTACTAATAACTCATATATTGGGGGGATGGCTATATCCTCTATTTTCAGTGCTTGAATATGTTTCTCCACATTTCATATGTAGATAATAAAATCAAAGGTAGTGATATAAAGAGGTGATATCACTGGAAGTTGATTATGATTTATAGGCAGAGTTCTAGGTAATGAAATTAATGCTTTTTATGAAATAGGATCCAAAGAAAACCCTTGCCCCTGTCTACAATACAAGAAACATCTTTGACCAAAAATAGGGCAATCACTAATCACAGTGGTCTTTTGATATTCAACTTCCAGGTACTAATTTTTTTGGTGTGTAAGTAACCTAGTCTATGGAATTTAGTTCTAAGAGCCCCACAGAACAGAATTAGATGTGACTTATTTTCTGACTGACTAAAGAGACCAAGTAAAGGGTAATAAGGAAATGAAGCTTATAATAAATTACTCCCTCCAATTTTAAAAATTAGGACTGAAGTAATAATATACTGGGTTAATGCTTTAAAGCTTACTTTTTAGTACACAGGTTTCAGAGTTGTTTGAAATGTCACTTACCAAACTAACAAATGTCAGATACCCAGGACCTCAAATGATGGGATTGTAAGGTTTCTTACTTTATGGGAATGTCCATATGTGTTGAAGTGATTGTTGCTTTTCCATCATGTTTAGTAGCATCATACAGTTAATTCTTGAAATAAGAATAGTAGAAATGTATATATGTCCAGAAATATTCATGTGGATATTCCAAACTCAGGCTATAGTGAAAATGTGTTATATTTAGCTTTTTACTACACTTATATCTGGAAATTTTTCATAATGAAAATCTCACATTCCCAGTATGGCATGAAGAAAATTATCTTCCTGTATCTTTTATGCAGGTACCAACACATTATTTTATAGTAGTGAAACATTAGCCTGGTTGACTGAGTCATTGAAAGTGCTCCTCAGTCCTCTGATCCTCTGATCCTTAAACAGTACTTAGAAAATTCCCCAGAAATTCAAATATTGATCACTTGAGCATTGACATCCCATTATCCATCGATTTGCTAGAGCGGGCACAAGTAATATTTCTATTTGACCATGTCACATGACAGTATAGCACAATGGCATCTGGTTGCTTCAGGAATATGAATAGCCGAAAACCGTTCATTCAGGGTATTGACGAAGAAGTCTGACCATCTTGTAGTTGGGCCATCACGTGATCTTTTGACATCCTGTGGGATCCAGTCGGTAACGGCTCTAGTCTAGCAGTCATCTCCAAATCGCATTACATGTCCAGCCTATCTGATTTTAGCTGCCTTGGCAAACGAGACAGCGTCCCTGACTCTAGAAAGTTCCCCAGACATTCAAATATTAGAAACTAAATATTAGTAACTCAAATATTAGTAACTATATTTCACAGATATGTTGTCTTGGTGTATTATTCCTATCCACGATCTTCCCGTTGATTATCTATTTGCTAGAGCGGGCACCAGTAATATCTACATATGTCCTGTCTCATGCCAGTAGAACCATGGGCATCGGCTTGCTACAGGAACATAAAGAGCCTCAAACCATTATATTAGGTCATGGGAATGACCTAATATAATTACTGGTATTTGGCATATCAAATACAACATGAGCAGCTTGCGCGGCTTGCCGTGCAAGGGAGGCATACTCTTTTAAACACCTCCAAATAAAGCATTTATTGATGAACCACGCGGCCGCCGCGAGCCGGGCTGTGATGGGCTGGTCTGCTTGGTGGAGTTCTGACGAGAGGGGGAAGTCCAAATGTGGAAAATGGCGGCACCCGTGGAGTAAGGGGAGGTGGTCTGGCTTTGTTGTGAGGCTCTGCCGAGGTGGTGGGCCAGGGCTAGAACCCGCCATGCCTCCCGACTGCTTCATTAACGGCTGGGCACAGGAAGAGCAGGGAATAGCTCTGCCCCATGTCTGAGAGTCTCTGGACCAGCATTCCCTGGCCGGATTGAGGAAAAAAACTGCTGCAGGGTGGTGTCGATGATCCGGGCTGTGATGGGCTGAACTGCTTGGGTGGAGTTTTGGACGAAAGGGGATTCCAAATGCTGGTCCAGAGACTCTACACATGGGGCAGAGCTGTTCCCTTGCTCTCCCTGTGCACAGCCATTCATGAGGCAGTCGGGAGGCATGGCGGGTTCTAGCCCTGGCCCACCACTCGGCAGAGCCTCACAACAAGCCAGACCACCCTCACTCCACCGGTTGCCACCATTTTACACATTTGGACTTCCCTCTCGTCATTATTCCTATAAACAATTAATTTTTATTTTAAGTTCTATTCTTTTATTAGACTTTAAGTAACATATAATATGGCTACGAGAATGCTAAATTTCTTAGTATTTATGAATAAAGTTGCTTAGAGATTTAGGCCACGGATCAAAAAAGGTTTAGCAACAGTATTGGCAAATGCTCTACCCACTGTGCTGTCTCTATCACATAGAAGGCTATACATTTTATGTCAATTGATGAATTAAGCCATGCTTAACTAAAATAACTTTCACAGGAAGAATCAGTAATTTCTTTTTATTTATTTATTTATTTTTTGCTTTTTTGGGTCACACCCGGCGATGTTCAGGGCTTACTCCTGGCTCTGCACTCAGGTGTTACTCCATGGCGGTGCTCAGGGAGACCATATGGGATGCCGGAGATATAACTCAGGCCGGCCCAGTCCTGGTTGCGTGCAAGGCAAATGCCCTACCCGCTGGACTATCGCTCGGGCCCCAGTAATTTATTTTTTAATTTTTTATTACATCAATATACAATTAAAATGTATCCATGATTGAGTTTCAGTCATACATTATCCCAGCTCCCGTCCCTATACCAGTGCCCCTATTCCGAACACCAATGTCCCCAAATTATCTCCCCCCATTCCAAAGCCTACCTCTATAGCAGACACTTTTCCGTTTATTCTCTCTCTCTCTTTCTCTCTCTCTCATCTTACATTGTGATGTGCTATACATACATTTAGGGATTATCATGCAAATCCCTTTTTGTACATTCAATGCTCAGTTCTAGTGTGGTGTTACCATTTCCCAAAATCACTAGATCACAGGTAACTACTTATATACAACTAATGAATGCAGTCATTCTATATCTGTCCTTTACCATCTGACTAATTTCATGCTTCCTCTTCAAACTGTTATTTCTTGATCATGTATATTGCTTGTCTCTGTTTTTTTTTATATTTTATTATACCACTGTGATATATACAATTAAAAAGATGTCAATAAGATGTTCATATTTGGATACGACCATACAGTGTTCAAGCACCCATTCCTCCACCAGTGCCCATTTCCCATCACAAAAGTACCTGATTCCCTCCCCCTACACTAGACTGCCTCTATGGCAGGTTCTTAAACTTTTTCACTTTCTCTCTCTCTTACATTGTGGACTACAATACATAAATTTAGAGGATATCATGTGTATCTTCTTGCCTGTATTTAATGCTCAGTTCTAGGTTGGTATGAGCACTTTTGACAATTATTAGCAAACTGTTCCATTCTCTGTCTTACCTAACCTCTAACTCCCACACATTTGTGATAATTTTCACCTTTAAAGGACCTCTGATCCATGTTTCACCTGACCTTGGATATTGGTAGCATAATGTGTATACATATTTACCACATGCAAATAAAGCAGTCATTCTATATGTCGTTGTCCTTCTGTTTAATTTAACTCAACATGATCTTCCCCATATCCATCCATGTATAGGCAAATTTCATAACTTCATTTTTCCTAACAGCTGAAAAATATTCCATCGTGTAGATGTGACAAAGTTTCTTTATCCAGTCATCAGTTCTCCGGCATGATGGTTGTATCCAGATTATCGCTATTAAGAATACTGCTACTATGAAAATAAAAAGTGCAGATGGTGTTTGTGCTGTGTGTTTTGGGCTTCCCAGGGTATATTCCCAGGAGTGGTATGGCTGGGTCAATTGGGATCTCAATTTCTAGTCTTAGGAGGAATGTTCATATTGTTTTCCGAAAAGACTATACCAAGCGATATTGGTATATCAATATGATGGATGACAGTCCCCTTTGCCCCGCATCCAAGCAATGACTTGTTGTTCTTGCACTTTTGGATATATGTCAGTCTCTGTTGTGTGAGATGATATCTCATTACTGTTTTTGATTTGTATCTCTCTTATGTTTATTGAGTGAGCATTTTTTCATAGAGCTTTTTGGCCATGTGAATTTCTTCTTTGTCGCAGTTTCTGTTCATTTCTTCTCCCCCCAAATTTTTTAAAGGGGTCGGCTGATTTTTTCTTGTAAAGTTCTACCAGTGTCTAATATATCATGTATATTAACCCCTGTTTGTCTTGTGTGTGTATATATATATATATATATATATATATAATATACTGGATATATGTCCTGTATATTAACATCTGCCTGTTTTCTGTCATCTACAACTGTTCACTCGAGTCATCCTGAACAGGATTGGCAGAACATTAGATGAAGGGCAGCCATGAAAGCAAACTGGTTTCCAAAAAGGGTTCAGCACAATCGACAATATCCACACAGTAACCAAGCTCATTGAAGTTTGTAGGGAGTTCAAGATGCCACTCTGTCTCATGTTCATTGATTTAAAGAAAGCCTTTTGATTCTGTGGAGACTGAAGCGGTCATCAAAGCCTAGCCAAACAGGGCGTTCAAACCCAATAAATACATCAAGATCCTTTGTGAGCTCTATTATGGATTCACAACCAGGATTGCACCATTCTACAAAGAAGTGGTCATCGATGTCAAAAGAGGCGTTTGACAGGATGATACCATTTCACCAAAAACTCTTCAGCGCCACCCTAGAGAACATCATGCAATAATTAGGATGGGAAGGAATTGGGTGAAGATAGAAGGTAGGCAACTACACCACCTCTGCTTAGCTGATGACATCGTTCTAATAACACCAAATATTAGCCAAGCTGCACAAATGCTGGCTGACTTTGACCGAGAATGTGGAAAGATAGGTCTATAGCTGAATCTCAGAAAAACTATGTTCATGAAAAATGAACTAGTTCCAGAGGCCCCATTCACTCTCAATGAAAAAAAGCATTTCTGAATGAAGCAATTATGTGTATCTAGATCAAGAAGTCAAAATGATGAACACCTAAAACCTGAGCACCTGAGGAAGAAGAGAGTGACATGGAATGCCTTCAACAGCATCAAAGAAATAGCTAAAAAGACAAAGAACCTCTGGGTCCTGGCACATCTCTTCAACTCCACCATTTTCCCTGCATTAAGATACGCCTCAGAGACATGGGCCCTATGAAAACAGATTGAGAATGCTATATGGGTCTCCCAAAGAGGAATCAAAAGAGCTATGCTTGGAATATCACACTTCACTCAAAGTGAAAGAATGAATTCTGAGCTCCGACGTCCATCATTGTTCCAGAGTCAGGAATGCTGTTTCATTTGCCAAGGCATCGAAAATCAGATGGTCAGGGCATTTAATACGATTTGTGGACGACCGCTGGATTAGAGCTGTTACTGACTGGATCCCCATGGGATGTCAAAAGATCAAGTAGCCACCCACCAATATAAGATGGTCAGACTTCTTCATCAAGACCCTGAACAAACAGTTTGAGGCTCTTCTTATTCCTGAAGCAAGCAGATGCCATTGGACTACACTGGTGCGTAATAGGGTCAAATGGAATCGATGAATAACGGGATGTAAAGTGATCAAGTGATTAACCCCTTATCAGATGGGTATTGGGTGAATATTCTTTCCCATTCTGTGGACTGTCTGTATCTTGATCACTGTTTCTTTTGATTTGAAGATTTTCAGTTTCATGTAGCTCCATAT